>VZUI01047921.1:0-16156 GCA_013401135.1 Cettia cetti | reverse complement strand
AGAGCTCCTTCCAGGGTCTGAGGGGCTGCAGGGAAACCAGAGAGGGACAATTCCTCAGGAACTGCAGTGACAGGACAAGGGGAAAAGGGGACAAATTGAAAGAGAGATAGTTTAGGTTGGATGTAGGGAAGAAACTCTTCCCTGGGAGGGTGGGCAGGCCCTGGCACAGGTGCCCAGAGCAGCTGTGGCTGCCCCTGGATCCCTGGCAGTGTCCAAGGGCAGGTTGGACACTGGGGCTTGAAGCAGCCTGGGACAGTGGGAGGTGTCCCTGCCATGGCAGGGTTGGCACAGGATGATCTTTAAGGTCCATTCCAACCCCTTAATCCTGTATGAATCTGTGATCCTGTGGCTGCTGCAGATAAGGAAAATTCAGCCCAGTGAGGCGTTGAAGGCTTCTGTTGTCTTTTGGGTGGCTGAGGCTCTTGGAACTGTTCCCCCAGGGATGTCCCTGGGTCCCAGCTGCACACCAGCCTTGCTGGGGTGCTGGAAGTGGTCCCTGCTGTCAGTCCTGTGCTCAGCCCCTCTGCAGAAACCCCATGGTGGCTGAGGCAGGGATCTGTGCTCAGGCTCTGCAGTCTACCCTGTGGACACCGCCCAAACCATACTTGCCCCAACATGTATTAAATACCATCAGTGTTAGCACAGGCCCTCTGGAACAGTAAATTGTCCCTCCTAGGAGTTGCTGATGCCTTCCTGGTTGTTAGTAAAGGGTGGGGCATGTGCTGCAGGACATCACAGCGGCCTTGGAGCACTGGGAACGTCTGATCTTGGCAGGGAGAAAAAGAGAAGGTCAGACCTGTGGGCTGAAGCTGTGCTGCTGGCTTAAAACTTGTTACCTCAGCCAACAGACACTGGGTGATGTTTTATTTTGAGCGAGATCCTTTCCCAGCTGTACAGGATAGATTGTTGCTTGTAAGTTGTGTGTGTGTGTGGAATTGCAGCAGTCAGAAAGTGGAAGAGCTCCCTGAGAGCTGCTGTGAGGATCCTTTGGGAAGAAGAGCTGCCTGTGTTACAGGATGCCTTTTTTCTGAAGCCCAGACCATACTTAGAACCCTGTATGATTTCTGGATGCACTGCGTGTACTGAGAGTCTGTCAGTGCACAAAAATAGTATAGTGGACAGGGGTTTTTTCATTACTTGGTTCTGACTGTTCCATGTGCAGAGTAACTAATTCCTGCTGACTTCAGCCAAGCTCCCATTCAGTGTCCGTAGGGACAGGGCCATAATTCTACATCTCCATTGTAGAGAGCAAATGATCACTTAATTCTTGTCAAATCTGATGTCAGCTCTTTTAGTGCACTTCTTAGAGCAGTGCTGTTGTATGGCAAAAGCTTCCTAATTACCCAACTTCCTGTTGTGCTGTTTGTCCTAACAAATGTCCATCTGTCCTGCTTCCATCTCTGACCCCAGGGCTTAATGTACCAGGATGCATCGAGGTGGGGGATAACTCTGCAGACCTATGTCCAGCTGACCATGCTGGAGCAGCACACCAGGCCCATGGTAAGGAAACTTCTTCTTTTAATTTTAAGAGTAATTAGTTGTGGTTATGACTGCTAAATCCTTTTAACCTTGTATTCTAGAGTTAAGATGCTGTTTGTGTTCATTCTGTGTTCCTGCAGTGAGCAGGAATTTCTGTGGTGCAGACACTGATATGCTCAGCGTGTGCTCTGGGGATAAAACCTGCCTCCTGTCTGCTCACAACTTCCCCAAAGGGATCCTTCGGTGTGGGCACACCTTCTGGAGCTAGGCTTGCACGAATCTCTTTCTCAGTTTATGTCAGTGACTTGTCTGTGATTTCATTATTTTGAATCTTTGGCACACAGCAAGTAATCTCATGTGAGAATTCATAGCACTGCTTTGTGCTGTCTAGTACAAATTTAGCCATTGCTTCTTCTGTTTATGCAAAATACTTCCACTACCGTTTTCTATTGCTTTTTCAGGTGGTTTACATCTTTTTTTTTTCCTTCTAATTGTTTTTTGTTTGTTTTTTTTTCACATCCTACTTTTTTATCAAGATTTCTTCATTATTTTCTCCTTCAAACACCTTTTGTTACATTCTGTGCTGTCTTCCATTCCCTGATTACAAGACCTGGTCTCACATGCCATGCTTCTATTTTACTGATTGTTCTTATGTTCTGTTTTCTGAGTTTGTGTCAGGACAAACTTTTAGTGGTGCCAAATATGGAAGTGCCACATGTAATCATTAGTTTTTTGGAAGAGGTATTTTTCTAAGACAATAGAACTCCTGTTCTATTGGAGAAGTTCATTCAAGAATTCCTGAGGATTTCCCTGTATTTCAGTATGAGCTTTTTTGTCATTTGAGCCTTACTGGAGCCATTTTTGGTTCATTAATGTGCAGAAACCTGGGTGAGAAGTTGCTCTGCCAGGCCCAAGAGTGTCAGAGCATCTCCCTGCTCCAACATGAAGTGCTGGTGGAACACATCCAGGGCTGGCTGATGCCAGGGTTCTGTCATCTGCAGTTATTTATTTTAAAAGTCCTGTTTTCTTTCTTGAATGTCTGATCTCAGCCCTGTGCTGTGACCCAGCAGTGCATGGGGTGGAGCAGCAATCTGGGGAGCAATAGTTCCCATTGTCCTGCAGATCCCAAGTGGATTGCTGCTTTTTTGTACCCTGAGTTAGCTCTTACTGCTGGCTGAATGCTAAGCACTTAGCTTTGAACTGGTGTTTACATAACGAATTAGAGTAAGATCAGGAGTCCTTGTTTGTTTTGTGGTTCCCACCCTCCCAGTAAATTTGTTACTCACAAGAGCTGAAAATTGTATTTCATAATTGCCATATAAGTCTGCAAAGAAAGAAGCATGAAAATGTACAGGGTGAAGTTTTATGTTGCAGATTTCCCCCATAAGGATGATGGAGCGATCGATTCACAGCGCAAAACACGTTTTTGTGGAAAACCTGTATCGAAGGTATGGGATGGGGCTTTCTACTTTATTTTCTTGGATTAATTATTTTAAATATATATCTAATCAAATGATAATTTCCTTGGTAAGGTGCATTTAAGGGGCCTGTGAAATCTGTCAGTTCTGTGTTGTAGTGGCAGTGTGTTTGGAATGGGCTGTGCTGCCCAGTTCCTGTAGCACTCTGAAAAGACTTTTTCAGCAGTGCTCCTGAATATTTAGAACTCACTATTGTTTAGACACCATCTGTTGAAGTTATCTGCTCACCAGCTGAATACCCAAATCTTGCTTGAGTCAAACACATGCTGGACAGGTAAAAAGCACAAGGAAATAAAGAATAAGACTGTCGGAGGGAGAAAACTGGGCAGCGATATCCAGCCTGGCATCCAGGATTGGCATTTCTTGCAAGCAGGGACTCAAGTCCTGTGCTCTTGCTCAGAATCAGGATTGACATGATCAAAATAGATTGCAAGCCTTGGTAGGCTGTGAGTAAAGAAAGAACAATCACCTATTACCTGCCCTGGGTATAACTCACCCATCCCAAACTAACTGAAATAGTGCAGGAGTCAGGGTTTTGTTTGGTTGTTTGGGATGCTGACCTTCTGTCAGGAGTGTCTGCAACAGATGGGTTTTAGTGGATTTTTCAGTGGCCTTGAGGGACAAAGCCAGTTTGTGCCACAAGGTGTCATCCATGTTGCACGAGCGCCTCTCTGCCATGGGAATGGCTTTGGAAGTGGGGAGAGACACACGTTATTCATCCCAGTCCACACACAGTGCAAGCAGCCTAGAATATCCTCCTTTTTAGTTACTGACTTCTTTTCAGTATAGACAAAGTGTCGTTTTCCCAAAGACTAAGTTGCTATGAGGCTAAATTTGTTTGTGTCAATTCTGTAAATTAATTAAATAATAACAATAATTTTAAGGGCATCTAAGATGTTTTGTGGCTTCAGCACTTTTCAAATGTTGGAATAAGGTATTTGCTTTGTTTTGTTACAGCAAGCTAGAATGCAGTTGATAGTACTAACAGCAAGCCAAAAGAAAAGGATGCGTAAAAGTATTATAAATAAAACAAGGAAGAATTGAGGAATGTATGAAAGTAGCTATTTTGTAACACATTAAGAAATGAGTCAATCTGGCTGTGTTAAGTGAGTTTTAAATGTGTGCACATGAGTGCAGGGTATGCTGTAGGTGAGCACTGCAGTTCACTCTGAATCCATCACTAGTGATGGAAAACTCACTCTGTTCATGTTGGACTTAGGCAGTAAAAGCGTGACTTGGTAGGAGTCAAATGTCAGCAAACTTTGGAAATTTAAACACCATTTTGTGCCTTTTATATTCCCTGTATCTTTATGGGTCCTGAGTCAGAGTCCTCCCAGGATTACCCAGGGAAAGCAAAGGTGTGTTGTTTGCAGGGCAGGTCTGTACAGAATTGGCTTGGATGTATCTGTCTTTTAGGGTAAGAACAGTGGAGCTTTTTCTTATTTCCAATTCCTTTCAACCTTCCTGTTTCCCCATCTGTCCTGGAGAAAAGTAGCACAGTCAGAGTTTGGCTAATATAGATCCCTGCTGCCCAGAAGTGATGTATTAGAAGGGCATCAGTGACCAGTGTTACCCCATCTCTTGATGGCAAAACATGAGGGGATTTTGCTTTTTTCCATACTTAGGGAAGTGTCTTTATTACTTTTGCTCAGTTTTGCAAGTGATCAAAGCAAGTTGCCAGGGGACTGGTTTAGAAATCTGTGGAATATTTTTCTTCAGTCCTATTTAAAACAGCATAACTGGTCTTAATTAATCAGCTGGAGAGCACAAGAGCCTCCCAACTCCCTCTTTTCTGCAATTTTTCTATTGCAGAAGTGTTTAGGAAAGAGTATGGAGTATGTGTTACTGTCACCAGTTTTGAAGAGAGGATACTGTAAAATTAGTAATATTTGACAATCAGAGTATGATGATAAGTGAAAATTGATACACTAATAAAAACATTTGTATGTGATTCTTAACATGTCCTCAGTAACTCCCTTTTACTTGAGTTGTCTGATTCTTTATTATTGTTGCTGAGATGACTTTGGGACATTTGTCACCAACATTCTGTGCTCTGAGTTCAGAGTTCCAGTTAAGTATATTGGACATTTCACTACTCTTTCCACAAATATTTCTTACAGTGGGAGTAAATTTATTGACACATTGACATTATATTTTTGTTGCCTTTTACTGTGGTTTCTGTAAGGAATTATTGGTGCTGCTCAGTAAATCCAGCCCTTCTGGTGACATGCCCAGATTTGAACTGATGATGATACAGAGAACCTGAGCAATAAATACCATTGAGTACTTTAAAAAAAAATGGAAAAGATTTGTTACAGCAAACAATTGTTTATGTGGCTTTCAATTTGGGTTGGTGTAATGTTGACCTTCTTTTCATAAATGTTGGAGTAAATGGGGGAGGATTCTGGTCAAGTGAGCAAAAAGAGAGTTTGGAGTTGATCTCTGCATGCTGCTCAGTGAGTGATGCCTCTTGTGTTTGTTCAGTGGAAAAATGCCAGAGGTGGATTATGCTGTCCTAAGTGAATGGTTTGACTGGATCCAGAAGAACACTGATGTTTCAGTTGATTTGATAGGTAACATCTTCATGGGTCTGGAGGGCTGTGGTTGTGGGTGGGTTTTCTTCCTGGGAGAAAAAATAATTCTTATTTCTTGGCTCATAAATAATCACATTATTTGGTATAAAAGTGAACACCATCAGACAGCTTGGGTTTGTGGGTGGGTCTTGGGTTGATTCATGATAGTGCCAAAGGGGAGGTCCAGTGGTGGTACCCAAGCCAGGATTTTTCCCTTCTGTAGTTTGTGAAGTGAGTTACTCCATTGCTTTTAAAACTGATCCTTGAACATAACTATTAAAATTTTTTTCCTGCAGTTTATTTGCAGACATCTCCTAAAGTTTGTTACGAGAGGCTAAAGACACGATGCAGGGAAGAGGAAAAAGTCATTCCTCTGGTAAGGAGTTCCTCTGACATATGTATGCTTACAAGGAGCTTTGAAAATGGAATTATTCTAGTCTAACACTAAAATACTAAAATTGTATCCTGAGTATATTGCCAAAATGTGGTTCCACTGCAAACTAAACCCTGAATATTGAATTTTGATTTATTTTAAAAAAGTGATGTGTCATGCATGCTGACTCTCCCAGGTGTTCTATTGTAGTAATCAATGCACTGAAGCTGACTTTAGGTGCAGTATTAATCAACTGGTAATCTTCTCTAAGTCAATTGCCTTTGTACCATTAAATGGCACAAAAGCACCCAGGTGAAGCACGGGTACCTGGGCTTGCAGGTGCTGAGATTTCCCTGGGCACTTTGTTGTCTGCTCTCACCAGGACGTTTGTGCATGAAAAGTCTCTCTGCTGTGGCTGGAAAGAAGTAACTCCTTGAGAATTGTGAGCTTGGGAATCTGCTTTAAAACAACTGTGGTGATGGAACAGTGACTTTCTCTGCCAATTTACAGCATGGCCTTTCATGCCACAAGGCTTCTAAAGAAGCCTGACCAGACATAAATGCAGTTCCTTCTGCAGCACTGGGTGGGTGGCTCAGGAGAAGCAATTGTCAGTGGAAGATCTGTGCAAAGAACTAAATTTTGGGCCATGTGAAATTTTGCCTTGAGAATAAATCCTCCTGTTTTGAAGAGCTCTTGTGTTGTTTTGTAGCTCTGCTGAAGAGAAGGGGAGCAGTTATGAATGAGCAATGTGAAGTGGTCTCCTTGAAGAAAAAAAAAAAAATTGATGACAGGCAGAAGAGCTTTTAGAGGAAATTGAGTTATGAGAAAGTGAACTGAGAATTTTAGGGAAATGTGGTAGCTCAGAAAGTGCCTCCCATGCATATTCTTTGTACCCTTGCCCTTTTTGTCCTTACTTTGTTGTATTTTTTCTCTGTAAAAATCTCGAACCATATTTTACCTGTGGGAGAGAACCATGGTTGCTTGATCTTAAAAGGGTCTGAGAGCCCTGTGCCTCCTGTGAGCTGTGCCTTTGAGGTCTTCCTGGAGTTAAACTTTGTACTGGGAATTAATTTTTTCTCAAAAACTTTCTGATGCTTTTTATTTTTTTGTTAGTGGAAGATATGTGTTGCAGGCTTTTATATGTGTCTCTTAACTACTTCCCAAATGGATAAAGATTGCAACGTGTGTGTGTCATCCCTGGGCATTTGTGTTATTCCAGTGCCTCTTTTCTAGGAATATTTAGAAGCTATTCACGAGCTCTACGAAGAGTGGCTCATTAAACGTGCACTGTTTGAAGTTTCCTGCCCAGTACTTGTGAGTATTATTTTCATTATAACCAATTAGGCATGTGGGGGATTATGCTTTCCAAATAATAGGAGCATTGTTTAGTACTAAAAGTAAATAAATCTGCTTTTCTGATAACCTTTGGAGGAGGACAGTCTCAGACAAACATGATAGCTGTTGGTGTATAGCATAAAAGTGGGGTCTGCCGTCTCTGCAGAGGAATTTGAGGGGTGTTCAGTGGGATTGCCTGCAGGATCAGCTGTGTAGCTTTTCAGGGAATGCCAAATTCCCAGCAGAAAATAGCTTTGACAGATCCCTAGGAGTATCTCAGTCCGACTGCACTGGCAGTCCTGTTCTGTTGTGCTCAAAAGAAAACAAGTTTCATGGTGTCAGTTATTTCAGGTGTTCATCTTCCTCTTTCCAAGGTTATTGGAGCTGACCATGACATGCAGAAAATGATAGAGAAGTATGAAGAAAACCGGGACCAAATACTGAACCCCCCTAACAGACAACACCATTTATAAAGCCTGTGACTGTTGTACCAGAAATCATCTACTGAAGTCTGATTTGGTATTTTTAATATTTAAATATAATGGGTATTGTTTTTGCACTATGCTTTGTAGAATGCTGTGGACTTACAGCTCTGAAATGATCAGATACCAATCAGGAACAGAGTATGAGCCAATTCCCTTTGTGTTTTTAGGTTTTCCATCAGCTTCACTGTGTCACTTTTGTTCAGCTAAAATACAGCTGTTTCCCTTATTTCCCACTTCACTGCTGCTTCCTAGAAGTAACTTTGTCTTTCCCCCCCTGCCCCAGAGACAAGCCTGTTTCTGTAATTCGAAATAAACGGTTTATTACAACGCCCCTCTGAGGGAGGTCACCTGAGGCTTCTCTGAATGACCCCCTTGGGGTGAAACAACCCCCAATGGCCGCTGTGTGCCAGGGAGGTTTGTTTGTGCCTGGGCTCTCAGCCCCGCCTGGAGCCCCGCAGATGCCCCTGAGTGCGGGATAACCGCGGGGTCAGCCCCAGCCAGGCCGGGTTTAGGAGGGGCAGGTCCTGCCCAGCACAGCTGATCTCCCCCAGCCAGGTGCCCCTCCTGTGGCTGAGGGAAAGGCTGTGGATGTGTCTCCCTGGGATTCAGCAGAGCCTTGGAGCCCTCTGCCCTGGCATCTCCTGGAGAAACGGCAGCCCCAGCTTGGCCAGGGCCATCCTCGGCTGGGATGGGAACTGATGGCCGGGCCAGAGGGGTGGGAATGGCCCCCCTGGATCCCCGCTGGGACCAGCCCTGTTGAACGCTTTGCTGATGTCTGGAGGAGGGCACTGCGTTTACCCTCTGCTCTCTGGGTTGACTCCTGTTGGCTGGGATCTGCTGGAGGGTGGGAAGGCCCTGCTGGGGGCCCTGGCCGGGCAGGGTGGATGGGCCAAAGCCACTGGAAGGAGCCCCAACAGGTCAAGGGCCGGGCCCTGCACTTCAGCCACAATGACCCCTGCAGCTCCAGGGGACGTCTGGGCGTGGCACTTCGGGCTCTGGGCTGGGTGACAGTGCTTGCTTACAGGCTGGACTCAAGGACCTCTGAGGTATTTTCCAACTTCAGTCATTCTGTGATTCTCAAACAATTGAATTGCAGTAGAAAGAAGGAGTGCAGCTCTTTGGGTTCTTTTCAAGTACAAAAATACCACAAAGTATGGAAGGCAGGAGTAAGAGTAGGTAATGGAAAGATCTCCCAGCAACGAGGCTGGGTTGTTGGAATTTTGATGTCCATGGTCAGATTAACGTTCAGTCTTGATCCCTTGGGGTGGTACTCACCAAACAAAAAGTTCAGAGGGTTGCAGACATTCCATTTAGCATGGGAACAGCTGTATCCCTCCCAGGGAAATGATTCCTCTGTCAGCTTTAACACTGAGCGCCATGCAGAGCCTGCGGGTGGAGCCTTCCTGGCAGGAGCCCGGGCACTGAGGCCTGGGTGGTCTGGCTCCAGGAAGGTGCTGCCCTACCCTCTGCTCCTTTGTTCCCCTTCCCAGGCAAATCCTGAGTGGCCATCAGGTGCCTGAGGCACAGCAAGGCATTGATTCCTTCCTGCCCAGACTCCACACACTTCATACCAGAGGTGGCATGTTCATTATGTTGTTATTGGAGGAAGAAAATGAAGTGCATCCAGTTAAAGTAGCTTTGTTAAACAGATGTTACCAGTTAGAAATGGTGTTTTGCTCTAATCCTGCTCAGATTAATGCAACTTCATTGAATTCAGGAAGTTCTTCCTGCTCTATAGGACATCACAATGTAGCTTTAGTTCTGGAGAGAACTGTGCACTGGTAGTCCCACTAAATTCAGTGCAAAAAAATTTTTAAATCCTCAAAAAACAGTTTTTGTAAGTGATTGCAGAATGGCCCTGAGGGTTTTTTTTCATCAGGCTTTTCATAGAGAGATGATTTTGTGTTCATGAGATCCCCAGCCCTGCTCTGGCTGAGCTGAGGAATAGTGAAAATACAGGGTGCATGGGACTGTGTTATTCTTTTCAAATGTTTCTAAAAAAATCCTAGAAGTAATTGATTTCTTAACTGGTTTGCATTCTTTGATTTTACTTCTTTTTGTAAAGAAAAACACAGGTGGTTTTTAGGGTTTATATCACAATCAGTTTATTATGACCTGTAAGTACTTGGAGAGCAGAGAAAACCAGTGGGGGTTTCATTCTTGGACTTGTTAAAGAAGTGCTGAGTTGCCCTTCACTCGTGCTCTGCCCTTCACTCGTGCTCTGCCCTCTGGGTGTTGCCTTCAAGGGAATCCTTTCAATGCAGCACTCAGACTGCTCTCACATCGATTCTCTGGGTAATCTGAGGGGAATGATCCCAGAAGTATAGAATGTATTTTCCCCTACTGGTTCTGGCTGGTTTGGCTGGAACAGGCAAGGCTTCATTAGCTCTGATCACTTTGCACAGACGTTTGTCAGGCACTTACTGCAGGATAGAAACATTCAGTTATGTGGCTCTTCAACAGTATCTGCTGGTGCCGCTTTTGGACATCACTGCTTTTGTAGGGTTATGGTTTGGCTAAAACACATTGCACTGAAAGAACCACACCCAGTCAGGAATTGCAGCTCCTGTCCTGTTATTCCCATCTGGTGAGCTGTTGCTTTTCTAAATCACCGCAACTTAATAAGGGAAAGTGCCCAGAGAGAGCATTTCCTAGTGAAGTACTAAAACTTGTGATCCCAGGAATGCCATTCTGCTGCTCTGTTGTAAATCTTTAGAATTTGAGCTTAGAAGTAAGATTTTGTGTACTAAGTAATTATCTTACTTATTGCAGCTTCTTTGTAGGGGGATACTAGATATTCTCAATACCTGCTGTTAAACTTTCAAAACTTCTTCTTCTCTAAGAGTCCAAGAGGACAATTTCTTTGGAAATATTCTGTACGTTTGAAGCTCCGTCATCTGCAGTTTGTTCTTAATTCTGATTTCACTATGGGCACACATTTTGCACAGCACAGAAAATGTCACTTAATGGTTTAGTACAGAGAATCTTACAGCCCAAAGGATGCCAATTGTTTGCCAGGACACAGCCCTGTGAACATTTTTGTTCCTAACACCCACTTCTCACAACCCCACCCAGAGCTGAAGGCAGTCCAGTCCCCTGGTGTTACCTTGGGCAAAGTTCTGTTTCTGCTACACTGCTGGAATCAGGGGATAACAGAATTTCAACCTCTAGTTGTTCAAAGAGCAAATCTTTATATTTTTGTTCCTGAGGTTCTTCTAGTCTAATCCATGTGTGCTCCTCTGAATTTTTTGGGGGATGAAAGTCAATTAACAATTCATGCAAAATTAATTTCAGCTAATATTTTAACTGTACATTAAAGGCATTTTTTAGCATTCAAAACTGAGCTCCATATTAGCCATTCTGAAGAAAATTAACTCTACCCCAGCCCAAACCAGCACACATTTCCAGTGCTACTGAAAAAGCTACTTGACACAGTATTACAGTGTATTTCTAGGTAATAAGTTCATCACAGAATCCCAGAATTTTTAGGGTTGAAAGGGCCTCTGGAGTCACCCAGTTCAAGCCCTGCCCAGGCAGGGTCACCTGGAGCAGGTGACACAGAAGCACGTCCAGGTAGGTTTGGAATACCTCAGAGAGGAAGACTCCACAGCCTCCCTGGGCATCTGCTCCAGGGCTCTGCCCCCTCCAGGAAAACAAGTTCTTCCTCATGCTGAGATGAAACTCTTTGTGGTTTAGTTTATGGCCATTGCTCCTTGTCCTGCTGCTGGGGACAGCCCTCTGCCACCCCTTGGAGATACTTGTATAAAGCAGCACTGGGGACTGAGCCTAAGCACAACAGCAGTTTCCTAAATGACTTCAGAGCTGTGACACAGGCTCTCAGTGCTGGGATCCCAGCTTCCAGCTGATGCAGCACTCCTGAGCTTTCCACACCACACTCCCACCTGCAGGATATCCCTGTCCTGCCTCTGCTGCTCACTGGGATCCTTCTCTGAGCAGATTTTTTTTCTGCCACTAAAATACCAAAGAATGAGATTTGTTCCCTTCCTTTTAATGAGAACTGGCCAGCAGAAAAATTCTGTGAACTTCTGGTGCAGAATTAAGTGTCAGGGGCAAGGGAAATGCCAGCTGTAGCTGGATCTCTCTCCGCTGGTGGCACTGAACAATGCTCAAGGCTTCACTTGTAAATTGTGGTGGTGGCCACAAAATACTTAGGTAACAAATGGAGGCATATATAAAACCTGTAACATGGGTTAATTTCGCTACAAAACAAAGTGTTCACAGAGCTGTTTCCTTCTTAAAAGCTAAAGGAATGTTATCAAACTTTCTAAACCCATTTTCAACTGAAGTCTGGAGGAAGATTCGCTCAGACATAGCTTCAAAGGAATGCTGAGAGTTAACAGGAGTACACTCCAGTATGGCATTTCTAAAACTGGGTTTTCCAGTTTAGAAGAATTTACATTGTACTGGAACCAGAGTGCTCCAGGAATAGGTTTGTGAAGGGAAAAAAGAAAAATAGGATGCCCAGCTGAAGAAACCTGTCTGGCATTAAGAACAGCCGGAAGGAATCTGACTGATGAATTAAATGGATTTGAATTTATCTAAGGATGCCTATCCTTCATGAAGGTAACCACTTAGGTTTCCTTGTGAAAGGAACCATTAAGAATTTGTCTAACTCCTGCTATTTACTGTCCCAAAGCAGTGATGTGGTTTGGGATTTTTTTAGAACTGTTTTGACAAAGCCGGTCATACCCCTGACAACAGGATCAAGGCCACAGGTGAGAGGACAGTCCCCCCAGGTATGACAAATCAAGCAGCAGACTCAGGAGTGATGGCACAGCACTGCCTGGTCGCTTCTGTCAATGATGACGTAAGGCTCCTGGGTGTCTGTCTCTTGGGAATTCCAGTTCTCCAGCTTCCCTTCCCTTCCCCCAGAACAGCCACCAGGCTGCACCAGGCTCCTCCTGCCCTGCGTGCTGCTCCTGCCCCCGGCTGAGGGCTGCACATCAATGCTTTGGGGGGGGATATAGGTGAGGTTGGGGGGCTCTCTGACGTGCCTGAAGCACTCAGAAGCTAGGTGTGCCTTAGCAGGATCCATGAACAGCCTCTTGCTGTCAGAACCAGTAGTGGAATCCTCCGTGTGCCCAGCACTACAGCACAGACCTGAAGGTGGCTCAGTGTGTGACGCTGCTCTCTTGTGCAGCTCAGCATCAGTCAGGTATGCTTGTTTTATCTGGGAGTGACTAAATTCTCTAATGTGCCTGCCACTTGTTCCTGCATAGGTCACTGCCTCAGGCTGACCAGTTTCCTCTACTGGATACACAAGTTCTTCCTGAGCATCCTTGATTTGTAGTTCTGTGAAGGTTAAAGACGGCTCACAAACATCCTCTTCCCTGGGGATGCTGCAGTTTTGGGTAGAGGCAAAGTCCTTGTAGGGCAGAGACTTCAGCTCAGTGGGTTCATCACCAGGGGCTGGGTCTATGCAATTTATGGCATCATTAATTTCTGCTTCAATTGATCCTTCTGGGACTCCTGGAGCTTCAAACTCCAAGGTGGTTTTGCTGTCACAGGAGCTGTCAACAAACATGGCAAAGGCTGGGGGGCCGCTGGCTCCTGGTGACAGAGGCTCTGCAGCCCCTGCCAAGGCACACTCCTCCCTCAGCCTGGCTCTTGGCTCCTTTTCCAAGGCCTTTGGAGAGGGATTCTCACTGAAGATGGGTGTTTGTGCTATGACAATGTCACTGTATTTCATCAGGAAGTCCTCGCTGTCGGAGCACTTGCCCGGGAGACGTGCGGGGTTGCTGCCTTGCCTTGGGTGCTCCTGGAGGCTGCCGGGGGATGCAGCAGCTGCTGACTGAGCCATGTCCCCTTGGATCCTCGGATTCCCAGCAGCTGAACACTTCTGCTGGGGAGCAAGGCACAAAGGTATCTCACTGTTGCCTTCATTCCCCAGACTTTCAGTGTCTCCTCTCCAGGGTGTCTGATCTTCCTCATCCTCCTCTCCTCGATGCCGATGTGTCTGTGTTCCCTTCTGCAGGCTCTTCTCCAAATTGCCGTGTTTTTCTTCATTTGTCATCTCAAGGATGGCTTCACACTCGATTCTTGCCAGGAATATCTCAAATGCAGTCTGCTTGGTTTCCTCATTGTTTCTCTTTTTGACAAGTGAAAACTCTGTTGCTGTAGTTGCAACATAACCTATTTTCTCCAGGACTGCTTTCACAATATCATCTGGGAGCATTGGCTGGATGTAGTAGACAAAATTCCCAGTGAAGGTCTGGAACAGAACACAACATGGAAAAGCTGGTGAACTCTGTGGGGGGTGGGTGCAGGGTGAAAGAGTTCATTTCCTAATGATCAAAAATACTTCAGTACTTGCTTACAGCTTTCAAAAAACTGTTCTAGAAGTCTGAGTTTTGAATTGCAGTGAGTGAGACTTTTCTAACAGCACTATTTTGGCAGGCTCTCCAGCATTGTAGCTCTGCTACAGCACATCAGTTTCAGTGAAGTTGTGCTAGTTTAAACCTGCTGGGGTCTTGGCTAAGAGTACCAGTATTCAAAAAGGGAGAGAGTAAGGAAATCATTTCAGACGAACTAGAGAAACTCATAAATAAACCTTATGTATTCTACTGAGCCTAAGCTTTTGAAACAAACAGAGGTTCACAGAATGAATCACTGAAGTCTTGTCCTAAACAGACATGATGCAGTCACTGTGAATCACATTTCTGAGCTGTTGATATTTTCTTTTTCCATGGTTCAGACTCCTGCTGTGAACCTCACTACCCCTGAATTAAACTGCCATTTTTTGAAAGCACTTTCTGAAGAGAGACTAGTCTAACAGAAATATTGTCCAAACACCTCTCTTTGCACAAGCTGTCTGCAAAACACCAATGAAATGCTGCTGCTGTGCAACAACTTAAAAAGCTGTTCAATGTTTGCTTGGTTTTGGAGCTACCCCAGGCACGAGGCCTAGTTTGTAACCTGGAAGTGGTTTTTGGTTTTGTCTGAAACCCTGTGACAGGAGAGACCCTTCTGAGCTGGGCATGACCAACTCCTGACAAGTTAGAACAGAACAGACGTGGGAATGTAAAGTCAGGATTTCCAGGAGTGAGGTACCTTGTTTTCAGGCTGCCCACCTTGGGCCAGGCCAAGGCTGACCCCTGAGCATCAGTGTCACAAGCAGAAGGTTCAGGAGGATAAGTGTCCTCCAGAATGGCCACAGTATAATTCGCAGATAAATCTGTCAACAGTGCCCTGCACTCCTCACCTTCTGTTCCTTCTGGAGGGGGCGCAGCTGCAGGGACTGCAGGGACATCAGAGCAGGTGAGAGGCAGGACATGGGAAACACTATTCCATGTATTTCAGTAGCTTTTAATCAAACCTGTATGTGCACAAGGTACTGGCTGTTCTCCAACTTGTGCCTTGTAGTAGAATTATTTCAGGCCTGCAGCAGGTTATCTTACACATTGGGTTACTCACAATGGTGTTCAAAGCTTAATTTTAATGCAGCCTGGGATTCTTGTGTTAGGAAAAGCTGAACCCAGTAAGTGTAGACCTGACTATCTTATGCTGTGCCCTGTTTTAGGGAGAAGAATGAGAAGAACAGGAATTTACAGCTGTTTGAGAATCCACAGGTGAGTCCTATGTGCAGGAAGAAGCAAAGAAATGGCTTTTCCTCACCAGCACCTGTTGCCAAAGCACCAACAATAAGTTTGCATTTGGGTGTTTGGGGAGCCTGTTTAAAATTGGGATATGTGAAGATGGCTGTGTCTTCTGGGCAATGAGACATGGGGTAAGCGTGAGCACCCTGCCGCCAAACACAGCAGCACTGCCTCTGTCCAGGGGGCCGTCCCGGCCTGCTCCACCGCCCGCAGGCTCGGGGCTGGGATCAGGGACCAGAGAGGCACCGGCCCAGCCGCCTTTGGCACCGAGCCACCCGAGATGGCCACTGCTAAAAACATCCCTGCTTATAGGCAGAGTTTGGTCAGAGCTTAGCGTGACGAAAGGCAAAGCCTTTGAAAGTAGCTTTTACCTTCTCTGCTATCTTACCACAACGAGGGGCTCCATTCCCAGCCCTCGGAGCTGCTCAGCGCTCTCGGCCTCAGCGCGGACAAGGCCTGTGAAGGCCAATGAACACCTCTGGGCAGCCCTGCCCCGTACTGGGCACCCTGTCCCGAGCAGGGTGTCCCCCTGACCCCAGCAGGGCGTGTCCCTGGCCCCGCTCCACCTCCCAGCGCCGCTGCCAAGCCCCGGCCCGGGTAAGCGGCCTCGCATCCCCGGGGCGGGAGGCAGTGCCGTACCTTGAGGGAGCGGATTTCCCGCCGCCAGGGGCACAGCAGGAGGTTGACGCAGAGCAGCTCCAGCAGCTCCAGCGCCTTGAGCAGGTCGCGCAGGGCGCGGCCGCCCCGCGCCCGCCGGCAGCGCTCAGCCACGCCGCGCACGTCCAGGGCCCCGCGGCGCCCCGGGCCCAGCAGCCGC
>VZUI01047919.1:0-31758 GCA_013401135.1 Cettia cetti | reverse complement strand
AAAAAGAAAAAGAAAAAGAAAAAGAAAAAGAAAAAGAAAAAGAAAAAGAAAAAGAAAAAGAAAAAGAAAAAGAAAAAGAGAAAAGAGCTAGTTATCCCCTTGCCTAAAAACTTTCCCTATCATGGGAAAAGGAAGAGATAATTTTCAGACAATTGTAAACTTTAATTATGAATCTCCAAGGTTATGATTATTACTATTCTACTGCTCATTTTTAATTATTTTGAGTAAACCTATTAATTTTTATCTTTTTCATATCAGAACTTTTAAATCCAGGTTATAATGTGAAGTAATATGTGTCAACCTGAAGCTTAACATCTAACACCAAGGACAGATAAATCGACACTGGCACTGTTCATTTTAAGTGTCTTAAGTGGTTCACAGGGTTTAATATAGAGAAGATTGTACTATTTAAGTGAAAATACTAGGTTTAAACACCCAAGGGACCTTGGGGAAGAACCAAGAACTGTGACCTTTTGGATGTCTGACTTTGCAGACACAATTGTTTCAGTGGTTTTCTTTCTCTTTCACGCTTTTGCATTTTGGTTGTTTGGGGTTTTGGGTTTTTTTTTTCTGCTTCTGTCTGAAATTTTAATTAAGACAAGCTTCCCAAACACTACTTCTTGGACTTTGTAGCAGAGACTCCTGAGAACTCCTCTGATATCTCACAGCAATAGTTTTACTTATAGCTTGAAAACTTGTTTCTACAATGTCCTACAGTCAACTGCAGCTATTCAAGACTCCTTTATAGATATGATGACCATCAGTAACCTTATATTCTATAGCTTGGTGTCAGTGCTTTTCTCAGAGCTGAGAGGAAGTATTGTTCAACAGTTCTGGGCAAGTCAGTTTTACTTCTCTATTTTAATGTTTTATTATGAGTTTTGCCTATACATCTAAGCTCAGCCCTCGAGTCTTACCTGACTCCCCCACAGATTTTTGTTGCCTCCTTTGTTGGCTATTCATGTGAACATGAACATAGTTCACGTTTTTAAAAAGTTCTTATTTTTTCTCTTTAACTAGAAAACACGTTTTGAAAGCATCATAGTTAACCTAGAAAAGCTAAAGAAAAGAGAGCAGTGAAGTTATAGATTAACCATTGAAATCAATTGCCTTCTTGACTGGTTCTCCCAGGTGCCTCCAACCTCCTTTTAATCAACAGAATGTTTTTTCTGAGCAGTGCCTGCACTGAAAACCCCTCAGCCACCTGGTAAGTGCAGCCAGCTACTACACCAGCCAAGTAACTTGCAGGAGCTGCAAGTAAAGCTCCTGAGGCTGGCCTCTCCACTCCATAGTCAACATGCCAAACAAGAACCTCGTCCTGAGTGTTCTCTTACTCAGGCCAAACACTTGAAAGTCAGGGTTGCAGATATGCTTTTGTTGCTTCCAGAGACGACACCACTAATGGGCCAAGCTTGAAATATGCTTGTCAAAGCAAGAATGAAACTTCTAGCAAGTTTGCTAGGGGGTATATATTTGGGGGATATAGATATGCAAACACAGGGCATTTGGAACAAATCTCATAGGTATCACCTCGGAAACTCTAGCTTCTTCTACCTGTCTGAGGAAATTAAAATACCAATGGTGATACGAGACAACATGGAATAGAAGCCATGGCAACTCTCAATACCTTTAGTTCTCACTGATAAATTGGATAGTCATCATGTAATTGGCATTTTGGTACATTTTATTGAGAAGTGGGTTCCATGGGGTGCTAAGCAACTATGCCTATTGCTTTTCTGTACCTAAGCTTCACTGAAACCCAGTGAGCTTGAGCAAAATTTTAAGTATCTTACTAGCCAGGACAAGAATGTTCAGCACTCCTTTCTTTTATAGATGCAAATTTAAACTTGTCTGCTATTTATGGATCATCTCTCTCAGCTTGGCAATGACTGACAAGAAAGTGATAAAATGAGGAAATGTAACTTGACATTTATTCAGTGTAAATACTTTGCAGAGCTAAGGCTTCACAATTTCCTTTCTTTGGGTAAATAATTTGAAATACTGTAAGCAATGATAATGGATGACTGGAAACAGAATCCCTCAATGTCCAGTAGACTGCAAGATACCACAAGTAATGACATATTTTCCTTTCAAGAGCCTCCATCTATTTTCAGACAATTCTGCTAGTGCTGGCCTAGTGGCAGCTTACTAAAAAGCAATGAAATATATACAACATCTATGCAAGCAATACAGCTTCCACAGAGGGTAAAATACTGGTACAGCTGTATACCTATACATAAACCAAAAATAGAACTGTGCACATCAAACTAAGCCAAGTTTTTGTGCAGATCGGCCTCTGATCAATGGATGTTTGTGAGGTTTAAATTTTAATCATACATGCTCACACTTAAGACCTGAAGAACAAGAGATTTTAAATTTCTAGCTCAGTGGGTTACAATGCAAGAATTGCCTTTCACAAAATATGGTTCTCCATAGAAATGTTTGGATTCATGAGGCAAGACTTGTGTCTTAATAGTTGCTGAAATAGCTGAGGATTTTCCCAGTAATGCTGGATATTGAGGAAGGTCAGACCATACTCGAAGAATCTTGATTTCTGTTCTATTTTGAATTTTTGTAAAATGTTGTATCCCTTTTTCTGAAGTCCTGTAGGTGGTAGTGTTGGTATAATACCTTATGAAAAATTATTGAGGCCTCTTGGGACACTGCCCAACCCTCAAGAAGACATAATTCTAAGGCATGTTGGCTTACTGACAGGTTATGCTACCTTAAGGATGGTACTTCTTGTTCTTGGGATCTATAAACAAATAATTAAATTACTTGACATCCATATTTTCTCAAGAAGTAGTGACACTTGTGCTATCAGAACAGGTACAGAGGGGAATACAGGGTCTATAACTACAAGAGTCCCCTTTGGTGATGTTATTCCTGAAGTTTAGCTTACGTTTCTCAAGATAGCGAACAAATAATGTTGCTTCTTTTTCTGCTTTAATCCTCTACCTTTGGCTGAACAAATAAAACAAAAAAAAAACCCCACAATTAGCAGTGTCATCTAGATATGCTACAGCTTTTTGATATAAATTTAAAAACATCCCAAGACTTTTAACTCAAAAAGAATTTTCTTTTTTTTTTTTTTTTTTTTTGAAGAACAGAAAAAAAATTTGGGCTTTACTCAAAAGCAGATACAATGTGTTTTGATGGAAAGATAATTCACAAATTGATAGTTTTGTTCTGTGCTCATTTAGCTCCAGGTACTGGATGTTGAATCAAACATGCAGGAAATGCCTTCTTGTAGAAATGCAAAGTTTCTCTTTCTTGTTCGGCCATAAAACTCCTTGGTAGTAATTGTAGGTATGTCATAAAACTACACTTCAAGTCTGGGTCATGTAAACAATAAAAATGTAAACAATAAAAGAGGGCAGGTAACAACCAGTGATTCGAACAACAGCCATCCAGATGGAAAAGGGTTTTAAAATTCCTTATCCACTTACCAAGAGAGTGCTAACAAGAGAACGTCTCTAATGATAACCAGCCTCAAAAAGCCCTCTTGAAAGTTAAACAGGGCTGGCCAGAGACACTTGCACATGAACAAACGAAACCATGGCTGAGGAAGTGTTTGGAAGGCAGCAGTCCTGCAGACCATGCACCAGCACCTCCGGCTGCCTTTGCTGCCAGGATCTCAGCTCTGCTCAGCACAGGTTCCTCTCTTGCTCTTGTCACGCCCACTGACTCCCCAGGGCAGCAGCATTAAAACAAATGCCATTTCAGGCCTGCTCTGGATTTGTCTATCTTCAGTGAGCTCAGCAAGGGCTACAGACCACTCTTCTTTTACGTTATCATTTATCTGCTGCTTGGTCTTCTTACCAGTGCAAGTACTAGTGGCTGCTGCATCTTAACAATTACTTGTTTCTGCTAAATTTTGTTTGAACTTAACAGGAAAGTAGATTTCAATTGCCCTTGACTCCCGTCCTTTCCCTGGCTTCCCCATCCTTTTGGGCAAATTCAACTGCACTGTTTAATGTCAAACACAGTAAAAATAAGGCAGTTCCACTGAGTGGCAGAATTAATCAAATTTCTTAGTTTCACAAGATTAGGCTGGCAAATCTCTGTTAAAAACCCCACACAGTAAATTTAGAGCTTCTCTTTCCCTCTACCAATGAAATCTGCTATTTGTCAACTTAGTATCTGTGCCAGAATAATCCAAGAATAAAGAACTACCCTCAGATACATCTCCTTGAGATCTGAAGATTCACAGTACAAAAATGAAGACTAAGATGAATAACTACAGGAAGCTATAAATGATTATTTTATGCATCATTATTTTAGGAAGTTTCAAGCAACTGTTAGACTTCCAAAACTCTGCATCACACAGAAAAGGACTGCAGAGTTCATCCCTACAGATCATCTATGCTTTTGAAAAATCTAGTCCTTGCATGTTACTTGACAGAGTAAAGCACAAAGACTACAGATCTTGAAGCAAATTGAGCTTAAATGTTAGAATTAGGCACATATCTCTGTTTGCCTGCCTCTCCAAATAATGTTCACTATTGAGGTTTGTTTGCAACTTTTGCATACATTATTAGAAGAAAGGCCGAGCACTCCCCCTGCTTTGTAGTGCCTAATTCCTCTTTTTAATATGAGGCTATGGCATACAAGACCTTACCCTTTTTAGTCAATAGTTCAGCCCTGATCGGTGGTAATTTGAAATTATCTTTTTCTGACAGAGGTTTTCACAGTGAGTGTAAAATAATTTGGTCTAGTGCTTAGAGACCTAGCACAAATGGAACTCGTTAGCTGAGCCATCTGAGCCATGGGGTCCTAACTGCCCTTCTGCATTACTGGCACAGCTTCCCCATCAGAAGCAGAAAAGAGCAGTAAGAGAAATGTTATTCTGTGCTTACCCTGAAGGTTAGTGATATAGAAAGCCCTAAGTTCAAATCTACAAAATGGAGTCTCCTGAGGTGAATTGCTATTAAGTAAATACTACCACACCTCTGCTGGAAAAGTGAGACTTGGATGGCCATTCCTTGAGATACTTGTAATGAATTCCTTTCATCCTAGATTGATATACTGCCTAGCATGGATTATAAAACACATGGTTGTCACTATTAGTACTGAACTCTTGTGCTTCCAAGACTTTCTGGGAAGCTTTAGACTATCCACTACAAAAAACCCATTCAGAATGCCTCTTTCATAACTTTAGTCTTCTAAAGAAACAAATTAAATGATGGTTCAAATATAAGCCAAAAAAATCACTTGAAAACTGAATTAAAGAAAATCATGCTTCTATCACCAAAGCTGTTAAGCATTTACCATTACCCTTCTGTCTCACTGAGTTTTTCCCTGCCTTAAAAAGCATAAGACTGTGTGAAACACAAGGAATGGCAGAATAGCAGGAAAATAATATCCACTGATATAGTCATGAATTCCCAGCTGTAATTTGTTCTGGCCTCTGTCATTCCCCTCTTGCTACTTTTCCAGGAACTTGAAGATGAGTTGTTACTACGCATGGAAACCCTGAGCCTCTGTATTTGCAGGAATGCTCACAGACTAGGCAGAAAGAAGTTATGCTAAGGAACCCAATATGCTAAGAATCTCAGAAACATGCATCCAGGTAAGAAAGAGGCTCAGCCTAGTGTTAGGCAAACTACTGGTGGTGTATGTTAGGTTAAACTACGGAGTGGATGACTACAAGATTTATTGAACAATCCATCCTTATTGATTTGCAGGTACAAGAAACAAATTGCTTTTACAAATCGAGTGCATACCTATTAGTAGGATCACTTATTCAGAATTAAATTGGGGAGTGGATGCAAGTTAAAAACAACAAAACACAGCATAACCATAGCTACCTAGGTAGAAAATGTTTCCAGCAGGAAATTTTTATAACCAATTGCTCAGTTGCTAAAAAAGTGGTACACACTTCATGAATATTCATTTAGCCACCAATGCACTGCATGACAAATATAATCAAGTCTAGGAAAAAGAGAATGCAAGAATTGAAAGAATTAAGGGAAGTAGTGGAGGAAAGCAAATCACTTTTTTCTCTGGTCTGCTGGTTTGAAACCAATCCATATTAGTAGACATGAAGTTGTAAACTTCCAGCATCAGACTGTGAGCTGATCCATGGGAAATCAGCTGGCAGACTTCTTCCTGTCCTACTAAGTGCCAAACCCAGTGAATGCCTGTACATAACTGACTCCTGAGCTCCTAGAAACCATGGATGCCACAATTAGATTCAGCACAGCAAAATATAAGCATCCACAACTACTGTCTATTTTCCTCAAGGATGTAATCTGCTCCTTTCTGCAGAGTTAACTTGCCTGGTTTAACCATAATTTTCTTGTTATTGCAGAATTGCTGTCACGTTTTGAATTCTAATTTCTGGCCAGCTTCTGATTAGGGATCCAAAATAATATTAATCTCTCTATTTCAGAAACATTCAGGCTAAAAAACTGAATTATAGAAAGCTGTTATGCTCTTCCACATGTAAGAATGAAAATATGTTATCACGTCTAACATTAGAAATTCTTAGAACTTTTCCTACAAAAAAAGTTTAAATTTTGCACTAAAAGGTTGAAGTTTTTCTCTCGTGCAAGTAAAGTGTTAACTGGATACATTCTTCATAAACTTTGTGAACATATTTGTGGCGCTTGTATCCAGTTTCAAAATAGCTATAAATTACTATAATTTGGCACTGATCTTTCATAAAGACAGAGGATATGTACAAATATTTTTTTCTGTAATAATCACACAAAATTATTTTATTTAAATGGCAACTATAATCTAAAGGTTGCAGTTTCAATCTTAAAGATACTTCCCAAGTTGGGTCTGAACTTGGCTTGATGTGCTGTGAGCCAGGGAAGATCTACACAAGTACGAGTTATGACCCAGTTTTGATAACCTTCCAGCACTACAGAGCAGAGCACACTAAGTGCTACCAGTTCTCATCATTTCAGCCTTGACTAATACTTTGTCAGAGTAAGTAAACCACAGCTTCACTATAACTCAGTATTTCATGACACTTTGGAACAAATTTCCAAAACCTTCTTTCAATGAGAAAAGATGGGCACCTAGAATTAGCAACAGCCACTTACAAAACCAAGTTTCCCAGCTTCCTGATGCAATAAAACAACAGGAATGAGAAATTGCACTTACATTTTGCCTAGTCCTGACTTCAAAGGCCTTCTTGGCCTGTCAAGAGGAAAACCAGAAAAACCTCACTCTTCCAGTACCAGCTGAACTGAATTCATTGAGCTCAACACAAAGTTATTTTTCCTTGCTCTGTCTTATGGCAGTACCCTCCTTTCTGTGAAGGAAAAGACCCCAAAAAATCAGTGGCATATTTACAGAATATACACTTGTGAAATTGCCCAAAAGCTGAAATAGAATGTCTTGTTGATTTAGAAAGTAATTCATCCCCAAATCATTTGGATTAAGTTCCACAAAATGTTGCTTGGTAGCAAGACTCACCTGGCTGAAGAGCAGTGGTTCATGTAGCACAGATACTCCACATCGTTTTTGAGTTTTGTGGTTTTATTTTATTTTGAGTTTTTTCATAGATATTATTAGTCAATTTTGAGATTCACCCTGCTCCTTCAGATGCCTAAGGCCCAGTGAGGGTCAGAGCTGCCAGAAAGGTAACAGCTCAAAGCCATTCTGACCTCCGAATCCTGCTGTTGCTGAGCACAGGTCCCAGCACCAACAGCTTCCTGTCCTCCCTCCCTCTCTCCCTCCTTTTTTTCCTGGAGAGGCAATGCAGACACATGCTGCAAGCTAAAGAGTTGACTGAAAAATGTTTTAGTCTACAACAGCAATACTAGACCAGCTCATGGAGACCAAGTCAGTACAGGCCCCTTCTATGGAGCTCTCAGTACCAATTTTCAAAATGCTGCACAACTGATGGTAGCTGAAGCTAAGATGCCAGCAGAACTTGTGATTAAAAACAGTATTGCAAGTGCTCTCATGCACCAGCAGTCTCTAAACCAATTTAGCCACATCAGTAGCACTTTCACATTGGAAATGGCTGGCCTTATTTACAGACTTATCATTTACAAGGTAACAGCTGAATTCAACAGCTTGAAAACCTCCTTCCCATGAACATCTCGTGGCGTAGGTGTGAAGGACTCAGAGGTCAGAATCAGGAAGGAGCTGCCGTCTGTCTTTGATTCTCCCACTGTGTTATGGCTCTTTGGAGAATTAAATCCTTACCCACAAATACAGACAACAGCCCCTGGGTTCTTGGTTACTTGCATTGTTCTGTCTCTGCTCAGAGAGCGCTGTAAGAGAAGCATATAGAGTATCAAGATATAAATACCTTAAAGTAATTGCTCCATCACCCAACATCACAGGAAATATTCCATCTAATTGTATAGATTCAAGTGCTTTGAAATGAGCCACCAGGGGCTGTGAGTCTAAAGAGAATCTGTGTGCCAAGCCATTTGAGTTTGTTTGGTTTTATTTTTCCAGTCCTTTTATCTTCTTTAATATACTTACATTTAGCTCCTTGAGTCTGTGCTGTGCAGGAAGTGGCTGAAGCAGGGTGAGGCCTCACCAGCTGAGTAAGACTGAAAGCTTGTGTGTAGAAGGGGAAGATGAGCTGTAAAGGCATCAAATTTGTGCCTGGAGTGGAACATTCTAATTTGAGGACGGCAGGCTTGGTGGGGAACATTGAAAAGCCTGACTGTCACACTGCCATCACAGTGGGTGAGGAGACATTTGTCTATTCACTGAGGTGCAGGAAATCTTGAAAACAGTCTCAGCATTTGAAATATATGGGAGAATGGGGACATACCCTGAATTTGGTACTGTACTGAAAATCATTTTAGCACATCATCCAAAAAATGCAGTAAGTGCTGCCACTACCAGCACAGCTCTGCTGGAAGAGCTGAGGAACTTCCTGAGTACTTTTGTCTAAAACAAACAAGGGGCTTTCCAGGAAGTTCTGAGTAATCATCTGACCTTGTGCATAACTTAACAGCTACAGAGAGGAAAAAACTACCCTGAGATGGAGAGATGAAGATTTAAGTAAACAAGAAAATACACCAACCTGCTTGAGGAAGTTAAGAAAGAACAGACTGAAATGTGCTGCAGGAGTTTTAGCAGAGAGCTACCAATCCAGTGAGACTCGTGAGAGAACTGCAAAGAATGAAATGTTGTAAAGACAGCCTACTTACTCCACACAGGGGATTTCCTCTGGAGCCTTCCCTCCAGAGTCTAAAGTTCTCTCTGTCTTTGTGCAGGCCTCTTACTGCTTTCCCAACTAAGCAGCTTCTGTTTTCAGAGACGATGAGGCATCAATATTCTCCACAGGAGACCACTGTGGCATCATAACACAGAAGAATGAAGAGCCCCTGCAACCTGCCTGCTTTATTCAGGGGTCCCATCCACAGAAATCAAGTCAACTACTGATAGCAATACTACTCTGTGGGCAGATGATTTTCTACTCAAGCCAAACTAATCATAACAATGCTATGGCTTTTCCAGTTAGGCAATCCTGCTTTTTAAGCTTTGATTCTCCTGCACTAGGAAGCTTCAAAAGGACTAAAAATAAAGAACAGGTCAAGAGAAAAAAGGAGATGAGAAGTTGCAGAGAAAATTAGCTTTTTCATGCATATGAACAGACGCTGTGGGAATCTTAACACTGAATATCTCTCCAATTTAGTTATAAATACAATGTCAATTTTTGTTTGTTTTATGTATGTGGATGCATATAAAATATATTCCAACAAGTGTCTATTCATGTGCTACAGCTCTCTCCTCAGCTCTTAATACTGCCTGTCTTTGCAGTTGTGCAAAAATATCTACACATCAGAGGAAAAAAATTAACTTCTTGGAAATTTAAGGGGCAGCCACAGACACACAGACACATAAACACCCCTTTACAGGTCTCTGTTGTTGCTCTATTATTACATAAATCACAACAGCAACCTTGTAAGTTAGCAATAGTTTTAGGGCCAGAGATAGCACAGCATCCAGTCTTTTCTGAAGCCAGCTCTACCACTGATCCTAAACCATCAATATTTCATTGTAGACACCGTGGTTGAAGCCTTAACTTATGCCCTATATATACACACAGCTCATTGGGTTGCCCTGGAAAAGATTTGTTATGCTTTAAGTTAAAATTGCCTTGTGCAAAAAGTCTGAGCACACACCCTGTCTCTGAGATAACCTTCTTTAACCTTTCATATCAGCACAGCAGTATTTCAGTGGTTCCTCATATCCAACAGAATCCACAGAAGGATAAAAACAAGAGATGAAAGAAAAAGTGTATTACAAAGAGGAATTTAAATAGTAGTGTTCTGGCTTCATTGAAATTAGGTATTTGTGTTGGTGCAGTTGTCTAAAAATACATTTTTTTACTTTAAAGTGGTAAACACCATCACTGATTCTTTTCTTCCTGTCTGTACAATTTTTGAGATAAACTGATTCCGAAGTATTCATTGTCCCTGGTTCTAGACTGCCAATGAACACAGTTTTTGGGTGGACTGTGGAGCCTGTTTATTTTTAGACTTTTAAAACTAAGATTGCAAACAGACTTCGCTATCCCCCTCCTTTTCTACAGAAGAAAAAATAAACAGTGAAGGTTGATGATTTCTTTAAAGCAAACACCAAAACCCTTGAGATAATAGAAGTTTTGTTTCAGATTCCTCACCAGGACCAAGAATATAATCTGCAAAACATTCTATCTTGAATGAAAAGACAGCTGGGTGTCAGCATCAATCTCCTCTGTGAAAACACAAACCTGATTCTGTGCCCTTTGATTTGGATGGTGACAAACAGTAGAATGACTCAAGGCACCACTTTTTTTTTCCACAACAGCTTAAAAAAAAAAAATAGCAGCAGAAAATAGTTTCAACTTGTAAGAAAACTAACACCTAAGAAGACACAAGCATTTGCTAAATGTAACACTGCCCTGTCTACTCCTTCTGTTGCCACAGAAGTATTTCCAGTTGTATTTGGGTTACTGCTCACACAAACATCCTTTTGCACTAATCAGATTCTAGTCAAAAACATTATCCTGGGGAGAATAAACTTCAGGGTAGGCTTCATTTTGATGAATACTGGTATGTGAGAATAATCAAACACAGAGATGTAGCTCCACTGCAAAAGAAGAGAAAGATGTCCAGTCAGACTCTGGCCCCTAAGTCCTGTGGCTTATGCCACTAATTTGAAAAATGAACAGCTAGTCAGCTACTCAAGAGTCTGCCTAAAGTTACAAGTAAAGGAACAAGATTTTTAAAATATTTTTTTTTACAAAATTTAAGCAAATGTAATAAGTTTTTATTATGAATACATTTCTGCACAATACTTTCACCATTGATAGGTCAAATTGGAGAAATTCCTTTGAAACAGACTGAAAAACTATTCTTCTTTTCAATTCTGGAGTTGGAATACCAACACATGTAACATCACAGTAGGAGCAGATTATGATCCAACAGCAAATAGCTTCTTTCACCAGAAACAAATACCTTCCATAAAGCACAGAGGAAACAGCTCACAGCATTGACCTAGAATTAGGGGGGCTTAAAGCTACACTTGGTGTCAGGGCTGAACAAGAGACTACTCTTCACAATGTGACCCTGTGAACCCCCAGCTTCCAGTGCATCCCTACATGACAATGAGTGTGAGCCAGGGGTACTCCTGGTTTAAGCACCACTAATACATACACCTTCCTTGAGAAAAATCTGCTGCATGATTATTCGCGAGAATGGAGACGCGAGAAATCTCTGAAGAACAAGTGCATCGAAGCAATTGATAGTGCAGAAACCACCTGAAATTTTATCTGGAAATTTTGTCCTTCAAGGATCATTAAGCATTCCTGTACACTAATCATACACTGCAATACCTGTGTAAAGTAGAGGGCATGACTATGTCCATTGTACAGGATGAAATCAGACCCACAGAAGATAAAGGCAATAATCTCAAAAGTGGCTATTAATTCTGGAAATCATGGGGATTAGGAGTATTCTAACTGAAAATCTCTCCATAGGTAAAGTACAAGCTGCTTTGATACTTTTTTGTTCCAAGAGCAGTTTTAGAAGTTCACAGCACTTTCAAGAAAAAAGAATGAGATTTTTCAGATGTTGAGACCTTCAAAACAAATGGACATTCTTTGAAGTGTTAACCTTATGACTGCACTAAGAACATGTGCTGAGCCACTGACAGAGTGGGAAATGAAATTTCTGGATACTCACTGCTTAGGAAACTAAATAGTAGTGCTTTCCCCTCTTGCCCCCTTTGGTAGGCATATGGATTTTATCTGTCATCTAAGCTGGCCAACCCTGTAACCCAGCAGCTGAGCTCCAGCCACCAGGCAAACTTGGAGGCCACATTAGAAATTGGGTGCATAGTTTTGTCACTCTGATTTAGAGTGCTAGTACAGAATGGAGCTAACAGACACTACTACATTGTTTTTCTTCTCCAAAGATAATGTCTCTCAAATATACTTTTTAGAAGTCCTTGCATAGGCAACTAGATATCTGCAGCATAGGCCATGCCCAAAGTCTTCCTTGGCCTTTTCACTCCTATTGCTTTACACATCCATTTCTATTCCTATGAACAGGCTATGAATAGGGAAGAAATGCACAGGCTGGTAGACAATCCCCCATAGCCCAAGGAAAAATCTGCTGTTAAGTAAAATGCTCCTATGGACTGCACAAGACAAAGATGACTATTAATTACTGAAAAATGAGCTTGCAGGTCTTACATTTAATGGGCACTTTTACGAGAGCATGAACAGCAAACACAACCTATAGCAATAACAAATATGTTAACAGTCCATTAGGAAGGAAGGACCAAAGTTTAATTTTTTTCAGTTTATGTTCAGATTCTTTTTAACTATGCTCACTGTTAGGGCCAAATTTATTAGGACAGTGTGAGAATTTTGTATAATGAATAAGTGCCCCACACATTATACCTTCACATAAATGAGTTCAACCCTGATGAAAATGAACCTTGACAGCTTTGCTGTATCCTCTGAAAAAATGGCCCAAGACAAAGCTGTATGAAGAAAAATAGGACACCTGATAACCCAAGTACGAGCAAAGACTTTGCCTTGGCACAATCTGAGTACACACTGTAAAAGCAAGAGCATGCAAACTAATACTACCTAAGGGACCACTCCATCACATGCTGGCCATTTGCACAGGGTCAGCTCCTGAAAAATGTTTTCTATTTTATATTTACCCTGAAAATCAGAATAGAACACAGCTCCACACAAAGACTTTCAATGAAAAACAGTTAGTAAAGGACCTACCTCTCGACCCTAATTATTTGAAAAGCAAAAAACACTGCTTCTGTCCATCATCTTTTGCCTCCTCTTAATTTCCATTGAACCTTGGGCCTCAGTGCTTCAAAGGCACAAAGTGGTTTCTCCAGGGGCAGTAAATGCCACTCTATCAGGGAGAAGCTTTTGGCTAGTGATAAGGGAGGTTTACCTAATGGGAAATCCTATGTGCAGAACTACTTTCATCACCCGTGGTTCTGCTGGAGCTGAATGTTTACTGGAGAAGCATCTGGCCTACTGGCATGAGCAGCAGATGGAATATTCCTTTATAGGGGTGGGAGGAACAGTGAAGTGAGGTGAAAGTTGTAGCAGACAGCCCTGTCTCTACCATAATGGTCCTGGGTGTAATGGAAAGCACATGGTATGAAAAGAGATTTGCCTTCCTCCAGGATGCCCTGCAGACTGTTTGGATTACAGGCAGCAGAGCTGAGAGAGCCTTGTCTGCTCTCTTCATCCACACAGATGCCCACCTCTGCAGTCAGAGCTCACACACAGCTCCCCCGCCATGCCAGGTCCCCTGATTTGTGTTAAACAGCCTTTTGTCACTAGTGTCACCAAGCTGTCAGTCCTGAAAGAGATGAACATTTCCTACCAGCAGCTCATTACTGTCTTCCCTGTGAGTTTCCCTAGGTGACCCCTCATCCAAACCAGATGAAGTTAAATTCAGTTTAACAGCTGACAAAAATCACACCCTGCAGTAGCAGGGCTGCAGTGGCACTAAGTAACCGAATAGCAGGATAACATGGTATGATCACATCCTCACATTTCTTGGTTTTCCTGTGCTGCAAAACTAAAATCTCACCCTACTCTTCAAATATGAAACATTGCTCCCACTGCCTTACATATCCTTCTTATTCCCATGAAGCTGGGGAAAATCTCACTAAAATACCAGAATTTGCTAATTAATTGAAATCTGTTGGCTTTTTCTGTGTTCTCTGTGTAAACATCAACAACTATACAAGGCTGCAGAAAATGAAGATACTCCTACGTTCTACTAATCATTTAGATCACAAGCTCTTTCAGAGATAGCACATCTTTGTACAAAGTGCAGCACCCAGCTCAACAGGGTTCAGATCCAGACACAGACCTCCTGCAAGTCTAAATGGGTCTTCATGTAGAATTAAACATAAGGTGAAAGGAGAAAAAGGAGCAGGAAACATTTCATAATCTTAATAATAAGCATTATCCCAACATAAAAGTCCTGCAGTATAGCCAAATATATCCTGTTCCACTAAGACAGGCACTTAAAAGCCACCAATTTTCAAAGAGTTCCAGACAACTGGGCTTCCATAATTTTGAGGTTCATTTTATAGATTTTGCTTCCATGATCCTGGCTCTTTTGCTGCTGGCTTATAAGCCACCATCTGCTTCTCAAGTGGTAAATGGAATTTCAAAAGCAAAACAAACCAAGAGATGGTAGAGTTTGGAGTCTGTACCTGTACTGGATGACTGGCCAAGCTATTTTCCCTTCCTATAGCACTATCCACCTTTAGGACATACTTCATCTCATTAAAAGCGTGAAATCAACTCTTTAACCAAAACATGCTTGAAGAAGGCACTTGAAGGGTGAGAAAGGTTTAAGCATTCTTGGTCCCATCATTTTGAATCTCACACCATGCAGAAGAAGAAGGTGAGATACATCTTACATACATTTTCCACTCTCAGTACTGTGAATAAACTCACTGTAGGTCATTGTACACAAAACCGCACAACTCAATTTTGCTGTTTTAAATATGATGTTGCAAAGAAGTGTTCAATCAGTTCTAAGAGTAGGGGATTTAAAAGCTTTATCAATTTTGAATGAAAATTCTTACTTAGCATCAGATCAGGGTGACCATTTTACTAAACATGTTTTGACTCCCTTTCCCCAAACTAGATGTGCAATATAAATCTGACAGACCATCTCAAAACGTCAGAAGCATTTAGAGTTATCATCTACATTTAAATAATGGATCATATCCAGAAACAGCAGTTTTAGAAATGGGTGTAGCAATCTTCATTTCCCATTACTGGAAATAGAGATGCAATGACGTTAAGCCCCTCACTGAAGGTCACCCAGCACATTATCTGCATCCCCTCCTACTCATCCTTTTGATCACTCTGAAGCATAGATAAACAACAGTCTAGGTCATGGTACTTGGCCCATTTGAACATTTGCCTACTACAACACACACTTCAACTGAGGCATTTGGGATCTGAGCCCTTGGTAAGAAGCAAACTCTCCAACAGGAAGCCCCAGGGAGGGAGAGTGAAGCAACCTAGGCTCTAGTCCAAACTTCTCAGCCTGTTGCTCACTGATTCATTTAACATCCTTTTGCTGCCAGCAACCTTCAGAACTCACCTTTGCCTTCCATGGGCCAGGCCTGTGCCCTTCATCTGTCACACACAGGTGTTGGTACTTCTGGTCACCACACAACACCTTCAAACTGGAGCACAGAGTACAAACTATTAATAGCTTGGCACAAATGAAATTATTTCAGCTAGGTAGAAAAGACAATAATCTATACCGACACAGGTGGCATAAGCCCATTTCTGTGACATAGCTCCCACCTACAACACTTTTCACAGCCGTGCTCTTTTCACTTTGAGTTTCTGTGACAACAATATTATAAATTCCCAGCCAGGTAGACTATAATAGAGTGGTAACTTGCTGAAATAATTTATTTTTACACTGGTAGTTAGCTGTAGTAATATCACCTTCCATTGCTTCCTTGGTGATGCTTAGATTGGTATCTAAGGCAGCACCAATCCTTTTCATACGTGGTTTTGTACCCAGGATGGGCCATACTTGATTGTTATCTAGTCAAGTATGGCTGGAAATTGTAACATCAGTTGTCCAAAGGGGCAAAGTGAAACTAAAAGAGTGCACAAATCAGTAATTTAGATCAAGGAATACACAAATGACAGTCCAACTATCTTTGATTTTTTTTTTTTCTGATTTAAAAAAATTATAACAAGGGTTAGATGATCTGTAAAGGATACAATTATTTTCAGCATCTGAGGATCTGACTCAGAAGAATAAACTTAATAAAGCAGATTTAAAGTCAATACATCAACAGGTGCCATTAGTTCACAGAACCACAGTCATGCAATGACCCTGCTATTATCTGTACACTGAAAACTATTACCATAAAAGTCTAATAGAAGAACATAATAGGAATAATGTATCCATCTACTGGGTTTTGTCAATACAAGAATTATTTTCTGGCTATTTTCTTGTCCTCCTTACATGCAAAAACCTTTGAAATATGAACATTTTGGCTTTTGAATTCTGTGTGCTTTTTGAAACTAAAAACCTAAATTCTCAGGGCATTATGCCTTTAGATCCTTGTAACACTAGCATTTCTTTTACAGACTGAGTGTCAGAGTGATGCTGAGAAAATACAGATGTGAACATTAAACACTTCTTCCTGTAATAACTGCCCAACAGAATGAGTTTTGCTACAGATGAAGGAAATGAAACCTTCAAAAATACAACTCAAAAGAGGCTACTTTAAGATATTTTCTGAAGGCCTTTAGTGCAATTAGAATCATACACAAGCCACTTTCCTCATCGTTATCCTTTCTGAGGAAAGCCATCAGTAAATCCTTGCATTCATTAGGAATCTCCTAGCACTTTACAGTATTTGTTGTTAACCCCTCAGGATATTCCAGGAAGAGATTATCATTGTTCATGGTCTGGTTATGGTCTACCGAAATCTGGCACATGAATAAAAAAAGAGCGAGAGTAGCTGGCTAACTGCTACCATTGAGGACCTTTTTGCTTTGGTCAAAAGGTACAAAACAGATCAACCAGTGAAAGAGGGAAGGGGAAGAATGTTTCTGATAAATTCAACTACTGAAGCTGCAATTAGGGATGCTCAGTTTTACATTTGTCCTCATTTCTACACACAAATGCCTTTCTGATGCAAACTTAGATACAAGTTCTGTTTCTCCCAACTCACCCAAACTCTTCTCACTGCAGTATGGTCTGATTAACACAGGCATATTTGGTCCCTGAGGCTTTTCTGATCCAATAGGATCTTCTTCGCACCTGCTGTGCTGCCCTACACCCATATTTGTCTTCTGCAAATTCATAATTCCCAAGATACAGCCTTCTACTTAAACACACACAAGCCATTTTTAAGAATGTTTCCTTTTGTTTTGGTAAGGATGAGGGGGTTTTGTTTGTTTGTTTGTTTTGATTTTGATTCTTTTTAAAGCCTAAGGCTGAAATAAAGGAGGGGAGGTCACTCCTGGACAGCCTGTGCCAGCAACCCTTGGTGCTCTGGTATCCCATAAGTGAGACATGAGTCACTGAATCTTGAGCCTTGCTCTGGGCTGTGGTGCTTTCTGGCTCCCACCAGGCAGAGCTCCACTGCAGGGGCTCAACCTTCTTGGTTTTCGCATCCATATCCCCCATTTAAAGTTAACACCTGCACCCACAGGCTAAGACCCCTAGGCTTGGGGAAAATTGCCAGCACCCCTGAAGACAAGTTTTACTACCTGACATTTCAGGAGAAGGCTTTGAAGGGCAAACCTCTAGAAATTGCTGTAAGAGAATCCTCAGTTCTTCTGTGTTCCTGTAATTCATCACTCAGCAGAGGAAGCCTGAGAGACACATTGTCTTATGAGGGGTCTCCCTTTTCTTTACTGATTATCCTGACTTTGCAGTGTGTCTGCAGCAAGTTGTGTGTGGAAATTGTACAGACATGACATAAATCACCTCAGGTTTTCTAGCAATAATGTGACCCAAAGGCAACGTATTCAGTAAATTAAAAATAAATTACATGATGGCCTGATGCGACTTCAGCAGACCTCATGTCAGAGCCAGCCCGAGGGAGGAATGTGCCTTCCAGCTTTTTTTGTAACAACTGTCCTTCCAATGAGTTAATTATCTACAGATACTGACTGTTTAGAAGACATAAAACAAGACCAGCTGATTTCAAAAACTTTAAAACAGACTTGAAAATGCGCCTCTAGGGCATCACTTACACCAGTGCACGCTACATAAGCCTAGGTGACACCACTGCTTACAGCAGCTCTGAGGGGACACAAAGGATGGTACTGTAAAATCTCTCAGGAGCTTTGGCATGGCCTTCTTACCTGTGTGAGAGCTCACAAAGAAAGAGTGACACTACAAAACACTTCCAGTCATGCTCTCAAATGTGTGTTCAGTTCTTTACATATCTGGTTTCTCAAACCAAGTGAGAACTTCTTAAAAAGTAGAGGACAGCTGTAGTACAGATGTGATGACTGAGTTCTGGAACTGAGATTTGCATGCAAAGTCTGCCCATAGTACTATTCCTCTTCTCATGCTTGCATCTGGACAGAAAAATAATTCCACAAATCTGCATCATACACCTACTCATCTTTAGTATGCACATATGAACATACAGCTGTATTTTGATTTCACAGAAAACCCAGAAAACAAAGAATTATAAATTCATATGCTTACTTTCTTTTTTTTCCCCCCAAAACAGCTGATAGAGCCCCAGAAGAATACGACTGCATATTCTAATGACTTTTGGCTGGTGTGGTAGTTTATACAAAGCTGAAAATAAATAAGGTTCAGCTTCCTCTGAATATAGATAGATGTCAGCTCCAATTCTTGTTTGTTTACAAAATCTCTCTTAAAAATTATTAAGGAAACTTTTTCAAATGTGCTGCTTCTTTCTGTTTCTAAGCTTTTAGAGATGTAGCTAAGTTTATAGGGATTAGAGTCAAAATATATGCTTTATTTTCCAAAAGAGTCTAGGTGATGCGCACAAGAAAGTGTATTTTCATTTTCCCGATGACAGGTATAAGATATTTTCATACATATGGCAAACTAAACACTATTACTTTAAAAATGTAGCTCACTTTTACTCTGAAAAAGCTCTATTAATTCTTCCCATTATCTCTATACTCAAGTTGCCACCATAGGCATCAATAAGTAACTTATACTGTTTCCCCCTTTTTTTTGAAATGTCATTATTTTTTTACGGAACACTGGGGATGAAGCCTTTCCTTGGTCATACTCTTGGAGCATACACTTCTATGTGAAATAGAACTCTCCTTTTAGCCCAAGCTTCATGTTATTTGAAATTTCTTTGCAGAAAATGGAAACCAAAAATGAACATACAAAATTTGATATGGTCTCTTCAGTACAGTGAAAAGTAGCAAAAACAACCTCTTTTCTCTGGAAGAACTTGCTTTGTATCTCTACCCTACAATACAGTCAGTCTTCAATATTACTGAACTGAAAATTCATTCAGTTTAAATAGTGGTTGTCCCCTTTCTTTTCTTTCAGGCTAGTCCTCAAAGAATTCTCTGATTCACTTGCATTTTATATTTGCACCCTTCATGACAGTACCCAATTTAATTTTGTCCTGTGTTCTCTATATCCTGGCTATTCAACCCCTCTAGCCCTTCCACAGGGCTTTCTTTGCAGACCAACGCCTCACACTAAACCCACTGACACAAACGAATCAAATATTCTCATTTTCTCCTGTGTCCTGTGGCTACATTGTCAAGGCACTGGTGAAATTCAGCCCCCCTTCTGGTAAGCAGTAGGTATTCAACCCCTCAAAGAAACATTATAACACAGTACAGAAAATTATGAGAAGCAGTGCCTTGGAATGAGATTAGAAGATGAAGTTTGCAGTGAGCAAGACGCGTGCACACACTGGTTTAAGTCACCAGGTTTGGCCAGTATCTCATGATGAGAAAATTATTGCAACTGGTTACCACCCAAGATTTAAATTCCCTTCAAAATCTATGGAAAAAATTGGCAAATTGCTTTATCTTGGATTTGAAGAGCCCCTCTCTCTTCTGCCCAGTGTTTTCAGTGCCATGGTATTAGGACTACCTAAAAACAGGCCTTGCACAGGTTGCACGCAGGAAGATCACAAAAGGCTCCTGTAAGAGGACAAGGAAAATTCCTATCCCCAGGACACTTGCAAAAAACTGACATTATCAATCAAGACTATGAATCAATTCAATTCAAATGCTTCTGAATGGAGGAATCCTTCAAGCCCACATGTGTAAACCTTTGAAGTAAAACCTACAAATAAAAGTTACAGCAACTCAATTGGTAACAGCTCTATCATGTCTCCAATAAGCATCAACTCATACTATTTTTTTCCCCAGATGGTGTAGTTCTTAGTCTCTGCTAGGAGTAAAAAGCAATTTTCCACCAGCTGGCCAAAGCAGGAGAAAAATCAAGATGGATAAATTTGACTTTCTACACCAGTGGGCTCAAATCAATTCTTACCTTTCCCATCAACAGTTTTCACAAGTGTTTGAATGGAGGCCATGAAACCAGTAAGAGTGAGAAAATGGCTTCACAACCTGCAAACTTTAAGAGGAACTTAAACTACTAAGCAAGTTCTCTTAATTTTCCTGTTGATAAATTTAGTTTACAGTTAGTAAATAACAAAACAAAACAATGGTTATCCTTGTTGAAGGGAAGAAGTGGGGTTTTGCTGCCTTAGATGTTTGGAAGTTTCATAGACCAAGCAGGCATTAAACTCACCAGAACAATACCCAGCCCTGGTCTTACTCTCAAGAATGGCCTAGGGAAACACCAACACTTCATAGTGACTTCAGCTTTCTCCTGAATGCCTGACACTAGATTTAGCAGAAAGCAGTTCTCCAGTCAACATTTTTAAGTGAATCTGGTTTTGATCAATACTCTTTTTTATTTTTTTGTTTCAAAATCCCTTCCTCACAAGCGATTACCCTTTCCTTTCTGCCTGGCTACATGCCCTAGCATCTACCTCTCTCTCATTCCTTCTCTCCATAGCCTCTCAAGAAAGAAAATAAATTTTTCCCTTGTATCACTATGTCAACATCTTGGTATTGGAACTAGAATCTGTTACTTTAAGTGCTGTGCAAATAAGTATTTCCCCAAGTGGCTCAGGAGAGCCAGTCCACAGAAAGCTGATGCAGCTTGAAAGTTCCACCAGCAACTGGACTTCAGGCTGTAACTATGTCAAACTTACTGCTTTGTCAGGCTCCTCTACAACTCAGCAAAAGGATACAAGAAGAATCCCATTTGGAAAGCTCTGTCCTTGAAAACTCAAACATGGATTGCAGTGAGGCAGAATAAAGCATAGCAGAACAATGGAAGAAAACAGTGAAATGTCTAGAGAAGAGGAAAGTTAGCCACACCAAAGTCCCTCTGAAATCTGGGCAAGCTAAGAAGACATAAGGAGCTGGTTAGTTCGCCTGCTCTTTCCACAATTTAGTGAACTTAAAGGGCAAGGCTAATTTAGATCACTAGAGTAAGTGCCCTGATGGGGGCTGATGCCTTTGGGAAGCAGCTGTGCAAAGTGTTGTTCCACCTGAAGAGACAGATAGGAAAAGTGAGCCAGCTGGCCTTGACCCCTCCCTCAGCCACATACCAACAGGAATTTTCCATCCCTAAGAGAACCACTTCTCTGGCTCAAACCTTTCTGTCCAAGTGGACAAAAGTGGAAGCAGACTACATCTGCAAGAGAAGGAAAAGGGAGGAAGAGGGGAGGAAGGGACGAGAAAGGGGAGTCTGGGGCAAAGGAGAGGCTGGTCTCTTTATTTAGATGTAACAGGAGACCTCAGTGATTTTCATTTTAACAGCCTGCAGCCTGAAGAAATCTCTTGGAGGCAACCTCGATTCCACTGAATTCAGAGGACTATGAGAGGACTTTCTTCTCATGCAAAGGACAGTGAAGTCAGCTGTAAATTGCAACATTAAAGAGGCAGCAGATCTATTCTTTCTTTTCTCCTCAAGAAAACTACTACTTGTTCTCAGAGCAATCAGCCTCTGGAAATAGTTATTTTCTACCTGGGCTGATCTGAGAGCAGGTGTTTTCTTCAGGAAAAATAAAAAATAATCCACAACAACAATATGCAAACTGTGCAAGACTAACATTTCTTTCCACTCCCAGAGATTTCTTTCAAGGATATTCCACTTAATCAAGATTAAAATCAGCTTGACTGTTCAGAATGCAAGAAGTCAAACAGAACACACCCTCCAACTTCCAGCTGTATACAAGTATATGGTCTATTACACCAGACCCCTTCCAGACAAGGTACAGCCCATCCTTGTATCACATAAAATTCATGGATGCTCTTTAACACAACCCTCAACAAGAAACCTCAAAGTAGGAGAAATTCCCTGTATTCAGATGTAATCTGTCATCTTGCTGGAGGGCTGTTTCAATATTGCCAAACACTCAAGTTAGGCCACTGGAGTTATAAATCATGACTCACATTCTTATTTTCCTTTTAGCTTTTGAACAATGGAAAATGGCAGAAGCCTTTGTCTCTACTTCACCTGTGAACTGGAATATCAGTTTCTCAAAAGTGGAACAGATCATCAGATTGTGATAACAGTTTTGAGAACTGAGGCTTCATTCAAACCAGCACAACAATCCGAAGACCTGACAATATTGTTGCTTCACATACCTAATGGTGCTTAAAAATACCTGTGCTAGCATTCAGCAGAACTACTGGTAACTTCCACAAGGACACATTCATGATGTGTGCAAAGGCATACTCTTCTATGCCCAAGACAGACTTAATTTTTGGGTGGGTTTTTATTTGGTTTTAGTTTATTTCAGAAGCAGAAGAGATAAATAAATAGAAAACTGTGGATGTCTCAAGTTTTGCTGCTGTAAGAATTGAAGTCTGTGGGTCACATATCACCCTGTGGTTGAGGAGAGAACAGAGCTTAATGGTTTTTTTAAATTCCCTCCCTCCCTTTCTGTTTCATATATTAGCTAAAGTCTATTTCTTCATGTATATCCCCTTAGCATATCACTGACATACATGTTAGTCTTAGCTGAGCTGGCAGAGCACTGGTCAGTAGAAGTTTATTCATTCATGTATTCATATGACTGGAAGGGCTTCCACTCCATTCCATTCCATTCCATTCCATTCCATTCCATTCCATTCCATTCCATTCCATTCCATTCCATTCCATTCCATTCCAGTTTCTCCTAGAGCAGGCTGTTGGGTGCTGCAGCACACTCATGCTGTTTTTCAGGCATGGCTTGCCTACAGCATGCCATAGGAGATTTGATAGCCTCTCTTTTCTGGAGCGAGCTCTTCGGAGATTCACCAGGCCCAAGACCCCATTGCACAACCAACACAGAGTGGAGAAGCTGGGTTTCACTACAGAAGCTACAGGACTATAATTTAACAACTATATGTTGTTGTTAATCGTGTAACTTTTTTTGTGTGACCATAAAATTCTGAATACATAAATACTTGTCATAGTAAAAGGTAATCAGAGATATATCAATAATTGGAACTGTTTGAAAATAGGTTATCTGCACCTCTACTTCCAATAGTAATGTAAGGCTTAAAAGGAGGACAAAATTTAGAGACTTTCTGTAGCTGTTTGTCCTCAGTTTTAACTCAGTTCTCCATATCACTTCTGTAGATGCCTTGAAGTGACTTGTAAATACCATTGAAAATACAAGTGTACTACAGTTCTAATTCCTATAAAAAACTTCCCAAATTTCCATATCCTAAAAGTTAAGAGTTACATCCATTATCTGGGTCTCTACCCATAATTTTGTCTATCTTTAAATTCTTCATATCAAGAATCCCCCGTTACCTTGGTCATGTACAGAAGGGTAAACACTAGGGAAACAGCTATTTATTCTCTTGGCAAAGCCACAGGTGAGTTTAAGGGTTTCATCAGAGACAGTGTGATACAGGTGAAATCAAGACACCTGGCTTCTGTTCTCTGCTCTGGCATTGACTGGCTAAGATGGGGCAAGTAATATCTATGTGTTCCTGTTTTCCCCCATCTCTAAGACTACCCCATTTATTCATATTCATTTTTGTTCAGTGCTTTCAAAGCTGTAGAGGTAAAAGATACTCCAGAAACCACAGGGGGGAAAAAAAATCAGGTCCCTCTATCTTTTTAGTGCAAGTCCTTTGAATCCTGAGAAAAAAGATTATCTTATTTTTGCCTTAACTTTACTTCCACTGTCTTCATACCAATAAAGGTAAGTATTCAGCATTTGTCTCACCTTTTTGGTAGATCCAAGCCTTTGTTTGTAAAGGTTGGCCAGTAAAAAGTATAGATAAATGTATGTATAAAAATTAGATTATATTCTTTTTCTGTGTTAGAAAGCTAACTTGACGTGGAGAGCATTTTCTTTTCTCCTTACAGAGTTTTTCCACTTGTTTCCCAAAATTACAGCATGTCTTTCTGCTGAACTTCTTGTTTGTTATGCAAGTGCATATAGTGTGTAAGAAGGTCTCAGCTCAGTCTGGGTAACCAAGGAAGGGAAGAAACATGAAGAAAAGCAGTAACTTGCTTTCAGTAACAATTAACTCTCCCCACTGGTCCTCTTCCTTGTCACCATCAAAGAGAAAATTACTGCTTCATTCAAGATATCAATAAACAAGATCTGCAATTATTTGACTGAATTCAACATCGATGTAAGCCTACTTTGCTTCCCCCAAAAAAGCATTTTTAATTTTATTTACTTTAAACAGGAAAAATTGTAAAAGAGCACATCATGATTAATCAAATGCACTGTCTTGAAATCCTTTGAGCAGTTTTGCTGTGTATTCACTAAGTAAGTCTCGGGATCCAGTCCAGTTGCTCTGTGGCTTTCTGAATTACTTAGCAATTGCTCCTCAGACATGCCTTACTGCTATACTGTGGAGAAGATGAAGCGGCCCTGGAAGGCACACAGCATCATCAGCATGCCCTGTCCTCAAGGGGAACACGTGGCACATTGCACATCCCTGCTCACTCAGACCTCCACCACAGAGGAAACAGCTGGCAAAGATGATCTCTGTACATTACTGACAGTTCTGATACAGGCCTTAGGCCCCCTTTCACCCCCACATCATGGCTGACATAGGCCCAAACCCATGGAAGTCCCTGTCTGCAGAACTGAACTAAGCTTAAATAACAACAGTATCTTTTGGAAGACATGGGAAAAACCAAAGCAAACCAAACTGAACAACATAAACAAAACAAAACAAAAACCCCTACCAAAACCAAACCCAACACACATTGACAAAGAAAAAGGCTCTTGATTTTAGTTACTGCCTCAGTTCCAATATTCCTAATGATAGAGGCATTCACCTAATTGACAATCAAGATCAGCCCCCAAATTGAGGAAATAGGCTGTGGTCCAGGTTCAGAAGCTCTTGTGGACTGAGACATGGTCATGCTTCCATGGCCTTTGCTTATATAAAACACCAAACTTGTGGGTGCAGTCCCACCAAGAACAGTCTGTGCATGAGGAAATGTAAATGGCTGGGGTAATGAGTTTATCTCCCTCCAGCACCATTTAACAGCTTCACCATACCACCCTTAAGGGGAGACAAACAAGTCTTGCTCTCTGTTCCACCTCTTATATTTCTTTCTCGCAATGTCCTCTATTGCAAGAGGGGCTTTATCTTTGTGGCAGTAAAATGAGGCATTGCCTGCATGTTTGAAAGCTTTAATCTGCCAATACCTTTGTGAATTACAGAAAATTATGGTATTCTGCTTTGAATGTTGTTGAAAGCAGAATAAGGTAATCACAAACTGCGCAAGCCAGGGAAAATTTTCAACTCTTCAGAGACCAAAATAGGTAACCTTAGAAAATGAATCAAGCAAATGGAGAATCTGATGGTAGGTTCTCTCCTTCACATGAAAAAGAGTACAAGCCTACAAATGTTTTGTTGCTATAGGACAATATAGAACATATTGTCATTTTGCTTCTGGAGTGAAAAAGCCAAAGATCTGGCTTCCTGAAACCAGCCAAAGAATTCAATCAATCCATCTAGGGTTCATCAACAATAGTAAGAAAAGATCTGTTGCAAAGTAGGGAGCTGAGACTTGCTGGTTTCTGAGACAAATGACAGGGTGGCAACCCTGATTCAATCACAGATTCATCCATTCAAATTCTAAAGCCTGTAAAACCTGCAAGATTCTTCAGCAGCTATAAGGTGAGCTGTCAGTTAACAGCCATCCGGCAGCAATATGCAGACACATCACAGGTCTGTATTATTCTTCACTCTATGCTAAGGCATCACTAACATGATCTGGTTAGTGACAGTTATTTCTATACAAATAGAAAAACAACATGTCAGAGGAGGAGTTCAAACAAGGTGTGCTCTTATTTTCTACTATCTTTGAACTTATTTTTTTCTTCTGGCCATCTGGACACAATGAATAAAACTGAGCAGAAATACGAGCATTAATGACAGAATAAATGTTGGTGATGCCAGTTAGTCTAAGCCCATTTAAAAGTTTCTGTAGCTCTTTACAAGCTGTTAAAATGCTATATTTTTGCCACCAGGAGTGAGTCAAAGCAGTAAACTGCTTCACCAGTACTCAGTACATACATCATTCATTAGAAACATAGAAGCAAAAATTGCCATTCTTTCATAGAAAAGAATACTGCATTAGGAAACCTACTTAAAAAGCATGAATCCTTTCCACTAGTATCTGTCAATCACTACATCTTAGACAATTCAGTACATTTATCCAGGACCAAATCTCAGGAACACAAGCTTTTCCAAAAAGCACATATGGATATGATGGAAGTAGGCCACTGCACTAGACAGCCTTCTCCTGCCACCTTTGAAAATGAACTATTGTGACTCTGTTGACAATGAATCTCTGTACTCATACAGAATAGTGTGCTTATTTCTATTTTGCCTTGGAAAAGACAATTCTCTCCAAATTTGGTTTTATTCCAAATTCAAAGTCTCTCTTGAAACAGAACCTCAACCCTTCAGACACTTCTGACAGCAAGCACTATAGAACAGCATTTGCACACTGCAGTTTCATTTTTCCTGTGGCTGCCGTCTTTATTCTGAGTGCTTGTAGTCCTTTTCTTCTCTGACTACTGAAGGTTTTAAACCACGTTTTTAAATGATTTGCTGAAATAAGGCCAGGGAGAATGAGTAATTATGATTCTCTTCTTCACTCCCATTTTGCCACTGTACTATTAACATGTAATTAGGAGTCTAATTTTTAGTTAGGTGTTTAAAAAACCCTGAAGCAAAGGGTTTTAAATTATTAATGAGCCATTTTTTAAAAGGCAAACTGAAATAAGTGACCCTCCTCTTCATATATTTAATTACCATAATGGTCTAACACATTATTCTTCAATTACTAAGGACAGGCTTGCAGAGAAAGGCAGTATTTTCTCTAATTAGAGGTACTAAATTTTCCTTATAGCCATGGTGGTCTACAGCTATGAAAACTGTCTTCACTAATGCCAGTCTTAAACTGCACACAGGAGGACTTTTTTCAAATACAGGAATGTATCATTATGCCTGTACTAGTGATTTTCCACTTTTGGTGCCAAGGAAGCTTCTTGTTAGAAAGATCTTCTTATCAAATAGTTATTTATTAAGACACTTATTAAATATAAATGTGATAGAGACACAGGTCAATTAAAAAAAAAAAAAAAGGCATGCAATCATACCAGGCTGTTGCTTGTTTGATATCCTGTAACGATGTTGGCAGCTAAATCCTCTAGTGGTAACAGGGAATTTCATCGTCAAGAGGAGGCCTGCAAAGTCAACTGAGACTGGCTCAGTAGGACTTAGGACCCACTAAGGACAATGATCCATGAAGTGCAAAACACTTCAGCCTGTGAGCACAGCTGCTGTGGGCTGCCTGACTTCATGTGCTCGGAAGGTTTGCTGTCTGCTGAAAGCACATCACAATTCTTTCTCTCAATCCATCCAAACCTATGCAACGCTTCTTGCAAAGTCCTACCAGCTTGGATGAGGTTAATAGAACCTCACTTCTTAAGGACACTGCTTGCAGATAGACAGCAGATGCCAGTTTTCATTACCAGGGGTTGCAGGACCTTTAATAAAATGCAGAATTAGCACCCTTTTGTATGTTCTGAGGCTGAAAGAGGAACGTGGCTGAATCCACACACAGATCTTGTTCTGCACCCTGGCGCCATACTCAAAAATAAAGACAAAACAAAATCTTCTCTTTTCCAGCAGCTCTTCAGATTTGTACTTATGACAACACCCAGGGTACCAAAATTCTGAGTGTGCCAAAATATCAGCTTTTCTTTTCTTCTTAACTAAGAAGTGAGATGTTAGCAGCAAGTAAAGGTAAACTTTGAAGCCTGCCTTTGCCTGAACAGATACAACAGTGTCAGCATGTATGAGCAAGGGTATGCTACTGATTACAGTACTGTTGACTGCTCTGAAAACCCAGAAAACAGAAAAATTAATAAAGCACTGCGGTTCACACCCAGAGTGGTTGGAAACAACCAAGCCAGGACCAGCTATTGACAGTCACATGGCACCAAGCCCAGCTTAGTTGATAAAATTCTCAGCGCTTCTTTCAGGCCCTAACCACCTGTGTGGTCACCTATAAGTGACCCCATATGTCACTTTACTGGGTGAACTTACTACATCAGAGGTCCTCTATCTTTAAGACCATGCTCTGCCTCCTTTTACAGCATCTGCACAACTTCTGATGGTCAATAACTTGGCCTCTTGCATGAGTTCTTCCAGGCGACAATTTTCATATCTCTGAGGCTCCTGACAACACATTCCCTTGAGTTTCTCTAAGCACAGCATTAAAAAAAAGAAAATAGCATCAATTTCTATTCATGACAACTATTGGAATTAACTGAAGAAAAGCTATTAGCATTAAACCCCTGCTAAAGTAAGAGCAAGATCCCTGTGTTTATCAGCTATTCCAAGTTCAGACCACATACAAGCTATTCAAGAAGAGTCAGGAAGTTTTTTACTATGACCACCCTGTGGAACCAGGTGAGCAAAAATCAGCCTAATCTTCTTATTCTCTGGAATGCAGCATGTATAATTGCAGATATTATGGGATTTTCTGATTTCATTGTCACTCTTGAATCTAGCAGCATGCTTCTTCAATCCTTCCCTTCACTTACAGTGCCATATGACCAAAAGGCCCTTGCAAAAGGGCCTTGCAATCACTGCTGGTTTTGTCCTTAGAAGAAATAAAAACCCAAGTAAACTTCTTCAGTCAAGCAAACTTAAGAACTAATTGTTAAGTTAGTACACTATGCCACAAAATTTATGAGGAAACCACACATTAGAGCTCCCAAAGCAATATAAAAAGTAATTTTAAAAGGCGTATTAGCCAATATGTACAGTTCATTATGGGAAATTCTGAAACCGTCTTTGGCATACCCACCACAAGATTCCACAGGGGCCTATCCTAAGTACAGGACTATTTGATGCTTTCCTTAATAAACTGGCTGATGAAAAGACAGAAAGATTATTAATTTTGCAGGTACACCAAGCTGGGAGTGATTGCCAGTGTGCTGGAGGATACAAATAGAATTCAAAGTGATCCTGAAAAAAGAGCAAAAAAGGTCTGAAAAAAAAGGAGAATGAAATTCAACTGGTAAAATGCAGGCTGACATGCTGAGGCAAAGAAAACCCACTACACAAATGCTCAGTGAGAATAAATGGGGTAAAAGGGCACTGGTCTAAGTTTCTGAGCAAAATGATCTCCAGCTCCAGATAGCTCAGGACACCTAACATCCCCCAAAATGCCCTAAGCTGGCATTAGCAGAAGTGAAGTAAACCTCAAGCAATGCAAGGTAGATCAGCAGTCATTCCTACCTGCTCAATTACACTTGAAAACATTATGTTGTCAACAAGATCAGGCAAGCAAAATGCCTCAAGTTACAGTCTTTGGTTGTGAGAGATTCAGAGGTTAAAATACAGTTGTTCTTGTTTTCCTTAGAAATATACCGGAAACCCTGCCATTTTCAACAGCATTCACCTAGAGATCAAGACTTCAAAGAGCACTTAATAGCTAATCCCCACAGATATGTCATAGAGAAAATTCTAAGTTGAGTAGCAGGAATAAAGAAACAATGGCCACCATGGACAAGATCTTCTGGATCTTGATCAATGAAGAGAGCCAAGCGTGTGATAAAAAGATGAGGTATCACTCAAGGACAGTGGGTTTTAACTTTTATTTTCTTCCAACTATGTTTAAATAATCTTAAAAATACTATGATTTTTGCTTCCTCCTTCTTTTTTTTTTTTTTTTTTTTTTTTTTTTTTTTTTTTTTTTTTTTAAAGTACCACAAGTAAAGCAATCTGGTTTGCATACTGATTTATTCTGCATGATGACACAATTCCAGAAAAAAACTGGGATTCCTAGTAAACAGGAATTAAGGATGGAGTGATGATCTATTCTTCTCGTTGCGTGGGTGTTTGAGATCAGCACCAGATGTCATCTCTCTTCCCTTCTCCCATACCTCAGCACCACATAACACACAAAGGACTAACTTAACACCCCCCCACCCCCGTGCTCCCGGAAAAGCAGCTCATACCACATGCACGTCCTAAATCTTTTTCCTTTAGATGAGCTGGGAAAATATTAAGCATTAAGCATCAAGCAGTAGACGTTTTAATTCTCTCTCTCCTTTTATTTACAGCTGCCAGGGATTTACGAGGAGACTCTATGGCATAGCCCTCCAGCAAATCACAGTCTGGCTCGTGTAATGAAGAACGGAGAGGATGTCCCCAGCTCAGGTCCAACCCATCCTCCTCCACCATTGGTGCTGTAGTGGTATCTTGCTCTCTTTACTTTCAATTCATTCTAATGTAAAGTATCTCCAGAAACACTATTTTTCCCCTTAAGCAAATGCTAGGAAATAAAGTCACTAATTGTTCAGAAGCCTAGATTTCAAAATCACACTTGTCACCTTCTCAAAAATAATTATTTTTCCTGTAATCAGTGCCAAGTAATTCCTAGGCACATAAGTACAGAAGCTCATTGGGATTCATATGTGAAAGTAATGTGATGTTTAATAATTTAGTTAGAGAACCCTGTCATTTCTGTAATTTTTTCCTGAAGTCCTTGATTATCAACATTTATGTTGTTGCAATTAAGGATAAACATTCTTGAGGGTTTTGCTGACAAAAATATGAGCTGTTTAAGCAAATTACTCCCCAAAAGCACAGATTTTAGTGGTGGGTTTTTACGCTACAGATGTTTTATCTCGGCACCAGTCAACCACTCACCATTTTCTGGCAGCTTCAGTGATCCAGAGTGTCTGCTCTCATGTTTTGGCACAGCAAAAAATATGTAACAATAAAATTGACTGGGAATCACAAAACTGTGTTATCAGCTTTGAAAGGTTGCTGTTGTATTAACAGCTGAAGGTATCCCACTATTTTGGGATGTTGCTTTGGCCTCAGCTGAACAAAATTTTCATTCCAAGCAACAGCTGCTGCTTCATTTCCTTAAATGAAGAGCACGTCTTCCTAAACATATTCAGCAAAATCAAAAAAGTAAAAGTGAGCAAACACGTGAATATTTTCAGGGTCACAGCAGCCACACAAGATTGATCCAAGCTCAGATTACTGGCCAAGGGACAGGAAATCTAACCCATATATGTACACCTATGGGCACAAAAAGCAGGAGGCTTATTACGGTGGTTACTAAATTTCATCATTCTACAAACCATGAGTCATGCTATTTTATTTTATTTTTATTTTATTTTATTTTATTTTATTTTATTTTATTTTATTTTATTTTATTTTATTTTATTTTATTTTATTTTATT
>VZUI01047914.1:0-138215 GCA_013401135.1 Cettia cetti | reverse complement strand
TATGTAGATTTTGTAGGTTGGTGTTAGCAAGATTATTCAACACAGAAGGAGATAAAATGTAAGGTAACAGGAAGTTCCTTCTCTTGCTCGCTCTCTTGCTCGCTCTCTTGCTCGCTCTCTCTTTCTGGAACCACGCTTCAGCCGGTGCTGGTCAGGCTGCCTGTCCTCACGACCAATAAACCACGTGTCTTAAAGAGCATCCCTGTCTCTGGGAATCTCGCGCCGGGCCCGATCCCTTCTCCAATATTAAGTAACCGCTCAGAACTTCAAAATTTCAATTTCATGAAAGCCTGCAAAGGACTACTAGTTTAGGTTTGATGCTTCTGGTATTTGTATAAAATGTAGCAGACAATCAAGTTCTTTCAGTTCAGGAGAGTCCATAACCAGCATAATCTTATAAATATATTAATAAAAGCACAGTAACCAAATACAAAATAAACATTTAAGAAAGTGGTTACTGAGGTAATAACACACAAAGGAATTTAGAAGAAAGGAGGAAAACTTGTAAGGATCTATGAAAGAATAATTTACAAGAGATAAATGAAAAAGCCAAAATTGCAGAAACAGCCTACAGAAATGAGTGAGAGGGTTAAAAGAGGAATATTGAAATAAAGGAGTAATTACTCAGAAGGGAGTGGGATTAACTGAGGACACCATGGTAGTCAGGAATGATGGGGTAAATCCAAGGACAGGAGAGGACAGTGAAATGTGGTATCTTCCAAACATGGGAGCTATGTGACTAAGGTGCATTTTCTGACTATGTATGACTGAAATGTCTTTGTTGTGCATATTGAAGATTATCACAAAGCAATGATAGTACAGAACCATGCACCGAGAAAGGGACACACAAAATCCATACACTTAGCTTCTCATAATCCATTTACCTCAGCTGCCTTTGAGATTCTTGGAAGTAGAGAATATGACTGGATAAGAACTAGATCAATACAAGATCTGAGGCTCAGAGATCTGCAGGCGTTTTTGGACACCATTAAAAATAGACAGCAAAGTATGACTGTTGTTCATTACTTTGGTGATATCAACATTCCTAAAGGGCTGCATAAGTAGAAAACACAGTTGAACAGGCTTAAGAGCAGGAAGGGACATTTTATTTGCACATTTCTCGGTGTTTTATACAAGTATGGGCTTCCCAAGTGCTCTTTCAACTTATTCCAGAGTGCCCAGAGTCCTGAAACCTGAAAAGTTGCTATTGATAAGGAAGAACCACCAGCAGAAGGAGAGAAGAGATAAGGCACAGCAGGCTAAGAGAAAAGCTTTGCTTTGAATCCCACCTGAGTTATAGCACAGAAATTTTTCATTTCTGGCTCTTTAAAAACACTGTGAAAGAATTCAAAGAAAAAGGACCAAGAAAATACTGCTTTGAGAGCAGTGGCAACAATGATATTTAAAGCTTATAGCAACCCAGCCTCCAGTAAATAAACTGAATCCCACTTTGCACATTACTGTTACAGGCAGCAGTAACTTTTTTGATGCTTTCTGGTTTGCTAAATGTCAAATCATGGAGCAAAGTTGGCAAAAAATATTCTTTTTATACTTTTTAGAGAGTTTGCAGAGGACTAGACATAAATTAACACCTAAACTTTATGCTTCCAACCCTCCATATACCAACTAATTATATAAAACATAAAATAAAAAATACATATTAAAGACCTATTAGACGGGATCTTTTCTTTACACTATTAATTTTCTTCAGAAATCAGTCCTGGTCTAATTTATGCATTTTTAAGGAACAAAAATATATTACCTAAAATAGCCAGTAGCTGAAAGGCTCACACTCTGTTTAAAAGCTTCTTTAATCTGTAAAATATAGCAGTGCTTGTGGTAAACCAAGGAAGGAGCCAGGAAGGAACACAGTATAGATATATTTACTTTATTTACATATATATATATACTTACCCACACATATTTACTTAAAAACCAAACTGTAAAAAGTGTAAAGAAAGGAAGACAAGCTGAGTTAAGAATGTTTAGCTGCACATGGTGTCTAATTCTACAGAACTAAACCCCTCTTGCATGAACAATCTGAATTCTTTTGGCCATACAAGAAGGAATAGACCTGTCAACAGTGGTGTTGTTGCAGAATCTCTATTGCTGACAATGCCACAGTCAGAAAGGGGGCTCAGTTTTTCTGATCAAGTTCAATAGAGATGGGTCCCTCTCAGTCAGCTAACCAGATCTGGCTGATAAGTCACTGATTATATTGGGTCACTAGGTCATGTGTGCATGTGCAACCTTTTGCTTTTTCTTTGAAAAACTGTCTTTATCTTAACCCACTGACTTGCTGGGTTTTTTCCATCTCATTTTTTTCCTCTATCTCACTGAGAAGGGGAGTGATAGAGCAGTTTGTTGGGCACCTGGAGCCCAGCCAAGGTCAAACCACCACACTGACATAAAAGATCTGCATGACCTATTTGCACAAAAATGACAGACTTCAAGGAAAGTGCTCTTTGTAAAGTTCTGCCAGTCATAAACAGTATGAGGTCCCAGATCTATTCCCTTTGACTGATTCTCATGTTAGATTTACTCAGTTTACAAGTCAAGAAATTTTTGTGAGATTTTTGGCCAGTTTTATTGACTTTCTAAGACATAAAGTTACTTCTCTGCATATAATAACATTCCTTCTTTGGCCACTTCTGATAATACTTTTGGTGTGTCTGAATGATTCAAATTAATTGTGTGGAGATTAAGTGTTTTGGATTAGTGTTTTATTGTTATTCCTAAGCAGGGCTTACACAGAGCCAAGCCTTTTCTGCTTTTTGGATTGCCTCACTGGCAAGGAGGCTGGAGGTGCATGGGAAGCTGGGATAACAGACCCCACCTGACCAAAGGGATATTCCAGACCACATGGCATCATGCTCAGTACATGAAGTGGGAGGAAGGAGGAACAGGGGGACATTTGAAGTGCTGGTGTTTGTCTTCCCAAGTAACCACTACATGTGATGGTACCCTGCTTTTCCTGGAGATGGCTGAACACCTGCCAGCCCATGGGAAAGAGTGAAAGAATTATTTGCATTGCTTTGGTTGGTGTATGGCTTTGCTTTACCCATTAAACTGTCTTTAATTCAACTCACAAGTTTTCTAGCTTTCACTCTTCTGACTCTTTCCCTGATTCCACAGGCGGGGGAATGAGTGAGCAGTTGTGTGGTGCTTGGTGGCTGGCTGAGGTTACACTACAACATATTGTAACCCTTTAGACACAGGCTGTGGATCAAATCTGAGACTAAGCAGACCTGGCTGCACCCAGACTCCTCCAAAAAGTTTAGAAAGTCAGGGGATCTCACTGATGCTCATAACTCAACAGGAGGGACCATAACCTGATTTTACTGTAATCCACTGTAACAGATGATAGATTTGCTACTTGGATATTGCAATATTTAAATACTGTACTAGCAGTATTTAAATACTGTACTAGCAATAAATCTAATTGTTATCTTCCACATAATCATTTGTGCCTGGCCAAGAAGCTTCTCTTGACTTTCACTTTTTTTTTGTGAAATAGCCCGCTTCTACAGTTATTAACTTTAGGATTATTAGGCTGAGCAGATTTATAGACTACAGGACATATATCACAGTTTCTGCCAGCACTCAAACACATTCAGTAGGATTCACAGGTCTTACCCAATCATTCCAGGTCCCTGTTGGGTTCTTCTTGATGATGGGCTGCAGGCGTTTCAGAAGAGTTTGGCAAGCATCCTGGTGAGAATCAGAAGAATATATCCCAAAATTAACACAGATACATTTGGTACTATTCAACTTATGTTCTAGTTACTTAATTAGTATATGCTTTACTCTCATCTTAGTTTGAAAAAGTATTGCAGGAAGTGTCATATTAACTACATAGACATAAAACTTCTAAATGGTTAAGTTACAAAAGCTGGGATCTGTATGAATCAGTAGATTTCAAACATGAACAGGGTTCAAGATTTGTATGGGACTAGCTAACTTGTTAGATGAAGCAGAGATCTTGTCAAGTGTAAGCCTTTTTGGGAAAGAGCAGATCATATTCTGAGAACTAATAAGCACCATTACTGAGAAACTGTCAAGTCATGTTTCTTCTTGGCCATCTCCAGCAGAATTATTAGTAAACCCAAACTTGATTTTTATGGAATCACTAGGGTCTAAAGTTTGGCAAGCATACACCTCAAGGGATAGGGTACTTTTTTCAAATAAATATTACTCTTTACCTTCACAGCCATGCCATTGACATCTGTCCCTGCAGATCCTACCGAGGCACATGCATTGGGAACAGTTGTTGTGCTGGTTTCACAGAAGTGAATACATGACATCGGGATGTTCAGTTCCCGACTAGCAACCTGTTCCAGGAAGAACAACATGTTCTTTGTTTTAGAAAAAATCTAAGCACTCTAACAATTCCCCAGTATTTGCTAGAAGTCAGTAATAGCAGGAAAGATAAAAATTTTAGCAAGTTCTCTTCCAATCTCCAACCAAAATCATTCTGTCCAATTTGGTAGTACTAAGAAACAGAAAAGGACAATGTTCTAGCTGCACTCAAACTCTGGATTGCGACTCTGAAGTCCAACAATCATTCCTGATTTTCCTGCTTTTACCTGTAAGACTTACAGCAAATTATGCAAGCACAGGTCCCAAACATTCATTGACTTGATAAATATCTTTACATATCTGTCTCAGAATTATCCATAAACCAAATAGGATCATAATGTTATCATCACGAATATACCAATCTAAATAATCTCTGCCTTTTTCACTATAGGTTTTACAGGATCAGGCTCCAAAAATCTAATTTCTAACAAGCCTCTTCACATGCTATTGGAAGAAAAAAAAAAAACACAAACAGTCTGTTTTTTCTTTCCTGCTGCCTCTATGAATTAATGAAGGTACCTTTGCTTTCTAACTCTAGAAGTGTAAAGAAGAAGTGGCTATGCTGATAAAGAAACTGTCCGGCTGGTACACTAACTACCAAAAAGAAAACCTTTACTCTGTTTATCTGCATGACAGATAAAGCACCCAGCAGTATTTATTTAGATAATTTTTACCTGGATCATTTTCGTGTGAATACCCTGTCCCATTTCAATTCCACCATGTGTCAGAAGCACAGACCCATCAGTATAAATATGAACCAGAGCAGCAGCCTAAAAAAAAAAAAGAACAAAACAAAAATCAAGATCAGACCAGTGAGAAACGTGTTGTATGTGGTGATGAATTGAATTAAAGAAAGACAAAGTGTTTAAGTGTATTTGAGTTTATCTGTTTAGTGCTTTTGAATAGAAGGCAAAATTTTAAAGTCTACTTGCTGCTCTTCCTCTATAATGAACTTCAAAAGAAAAAGATACAAATCCTTGGTGGTCTGCTTTTTCTGTTAGGAGATCCTGAAGCAAACCTACAGCTGGCAACAGTATCTCAGTGATTCCAAAAGAAACTGAAGGAAACCACTCCCTGGCAGCTCTAAGTGCAATTTGCAAGTTCCATTTTCTCTCTCATTGTCATTTGAGAGCCCTGGAGGGTTTTAAATGGCATAGGCTGAATTTCTGAATGAGATTTTCTTCCTAGACTCAGCTCGAAGTAGCACTGAAGACTACAAAGACCCTGTGACTTTAATGTTGAACAAAGCCAGCCAGTTTGATGTGACATAAGTCAGTCAATTAATTAATTTTCAGTTAATAGCATGTTTCCTGTTTCAGAAGCACTGGACACCTACATTAAAAAAAAATACAAGGATCAAAAATACTACTGTCCCTTTTTGCTTCCTTAACCTTAGTCTTTGATGGCATGAAAGGATTTAAGTCTTTAAGAGCAGCATCCCACACTACCTCCATGGGCAGAAAGAGGAGGCTCAGAACTATTTCTGGAGTGGAAAACTCATTCAATTAACATTTTGCTATCAATCTTCAAAAACTTTTTCTAAGTACATTTGACTCATTATTCCAACACTGCACCACAACAGATGGGACTAGCCTTTAAGTAGGCAGGGTCCAAGCTGCATGGGTCCTGAAAACCAAAAAGCTTTGATCTCAGCTTGAAAAGAGCTACAGGCTACTACAGCCTCTTCAGGGAACAATCATCAGGAGGATGATCATTTTCCAGGAAAAGATAACATATTTGTTTTGTATGCTAAGATAAAGTGACTGTAATCTTCTATGGATAAAATGCTTACCTCACTTACTCTTAGTGAAACTCACCTGAGAAAGGTAAGGTGTGCCTAGTCCAAATGGAAATTTCATTGGTACAATGGCAATCCCTCTTTTCTTCCAGTAATTTTGTTTGTTAAATTCATTGATAGCTGTTCTCCTACTGTAGTATGCAGATTTCTGCATACATTCGTTCCAACATCGTATTAAATTCTGTGGATCAAGTTCTTGTTTGAAGTGTGTCTGCTCATTCTTCTTATACATATTTATTTCTCTAATCTGAAAAAATGAAATTACAGCTATCACACAATCCTGTTAAAAACAAATTGACCATCTGGGGAGACTAACAGACAAGAAGATCACTGTATGTTTTTGAACAATTATCAGTTTGTAATTCCATGCTATTCATTCAACAACCAGACACTGATTTAAAAACATACTAATTTCAGCACAAATGATGTTTCACTAAGAAATGACTTGTTCAAACAGTTAAACTAACTGAAGGGTTTTAAACTTTCCAGTTCCATAGACTTCATTTCAGAAGAGAAGATGCCTTCATTTAGTCACCTTTTCTGGTGATAAACCAGTTTTATCTGCAACATCTGTTATCCAAGTTTCTGTCACAAGTCCTGACTGAGGAAAGCCAAAGCCTCGGAATGCTGTATTTGATGGTAAGTTTGTTTTGCAGGCATAAGCCCAGCATCTCAAGTTGGGAATCTTGTATGCATTGTCCATTTTTAATAAGGATACTTCTGTTACCTGAGGTAGGGGACAAACAGATCTAGTTTAATGTCAGAACAGTGCTTCTTTCAAATTTACATTTAAATCTTACTCATCTCTGATATAAAATACCTTAACTTGAGACAATTAGCTTTAAAATTGAGTTTCTGGCAATCACTGGTAGTAAGAGTACTCATGCACACATACAGACTTCATTATTACATTTTTCATGCAATATATTAATTTTCAGGGTTTTTTTGATACAGAACACATTTTCCAGCTAATGATTCCTCCGTGATGTAAGGTTTGTCAGTATAAAATCCTTACCAGGACAGAATCATCAGGGGTACATCCTCCATTAACATAATATTTGGCATCCACAGCTGTGATCCTACCATCATTCATGAAGCCAACCTAGCAGGATCAATAGTACGTTATTTAGAATTCAGCATTCATTTGTTTCTGAAGTGCTTTATATGCTGAAAATTAACATAACCCATATATTCGGAGTCACACTGCACTAATCATTTCTGGGCAGCATTCACTGAAACTACAGAAGAGCAAGAGAGAAAGAAAGTATGTGTCTAAGATACAGGCTTTCCCTCCTGCCATCTGTAATCTGCATAGGTACAGCATAGAAGAAGCAACATAAGCCCATTGGGAAAGGAAGAAGCAGTGGCTTCCTCTCTATTGCCTGACAGGGCTGACAAGAGAGTCACCTAGGAGTGACAGACCTAGATATAAGCTACAGACAACGAAAGAAACCCATGAAGAATGTGAAGACTCCAGACCCTTAATATTAGTATTGGCTTGTACTGTCATGTGAGGGATGGGGAGATTAGATTTTAAGGGTATAATTGCCTAGGTATAATCCCATTGTTCAGGGTCCCTCTTTGAAGGCATCCAGCTTGAGCTGTAGTGCTATTAAGAAAAGGTACTTTTAAAGAGAAATCTTTAGCTTATTGATTCAGCAGAAACTTGGATTTAAACCCCATTATAGTGGCTGGCATACATAATTTATATGACAAGTAGAGGAGTAAAAGAAGGCAGAAATTACCCTAATGAATAATTATTACTGATAACAGTGCATGGGCAGGGAAGAGATTAATTTCCTCCATAGGGGAAGTTTTCTGCATGACACTGTTTCTGTGAAAAATTAGCTGCTTCTTTGTGTGAATCTAACCATATGGAGAGTTTAAAATAAAGTTCTGCAGAAGAAGTCTGCTATAGAGTGGCTTCCTGTTCCCAGAAAGAAAGACAGAAAGAGCTATAAAAGGATAAAGAACATGAAGGAACTAGAAAAATGATAAAACAAAACCCTGAAAGAGAAGAGGTAGAAGCAGATGAAGGGGCTATATATCAACTTTCTCTCAGGTTCCTGGCTTGTAGTTTTGTTTTAAAATTGAATTGGTTATACCAATTTTCCTAAATAGAACACATTACCCAGTAACACTGAAATACTTATTTGCAGAATATATGTGGGTATTTTTTTCACTGAATTCTTGTGGCACTCACTTTATATTTAGCAATAAAAGGATGTCGGCCACCAGTGATTACCATATCATCCTCTCGGCTCAGAATAAGACGGACTGCTCTACTGGTTCTAAATCCAAAAGAGAAAAGTCAAATTGCAATTAAAATAAAGTAGGTTATTAAGAAAATGGCTATTGCTACTCGTGTCCAGATCCAGTCATGCATATAAACATGCATTTAGTTTAAACTTAATTTTAATAAGCCTGAACATATGCTTAACACTATGTGCAGAGTTCCTATTTGTCATGTTTACAATCATGTCAGAATTTTCATTTCATCTCTTGTAAGCCAACAAGATAACTCAGTGCAAACTACTCTTGAAGAAACTAGTTCAGTGTTAAGTATTTGTCACCTCTTAGCTATTCAGAATCATACTGAATAGGGGTGTCTTGGAATGACACCAATATGTGAGTAACAATAAAAATATGAAAATTAGTCTAGAAATGCATATACTATTTAAAATATTTACTTTAGAAAAATGAACATAAGGTGTAAAATAAGGTCATAAAAAAGATAGTTTAAACCATAAAAGAAGTATTATTTTTAGCATGATCTGGTAATAAAAAACACAAATAATGTGGCCAAAAATAATCAAGAGCAAATTTTCTACCAGTGACTGTAGAAGAATCATAAACCTATTGAGCTAACCCTTCAGATGATAAGATCATTTTGGCTGACAGGTTGGAGCCTGATGTGTATTCTGCAGCAAAGCAGTTATGCTTATAAAGGAGTTTAGTAAGCCCTGACAGCTAATTGCCAGTATTGCCCTGACAAATATGGAAGATGTGGGATGAAGCTTTATGTGTTAATGTTCTTAAACTAATTCAAGCAGTATTAGAAAAAGAATAATACCTCGTTGAGGACTGAGCCAGAACTACTTTTTCCTTAAAAGCAGTTCCACTCATGAACTCTTCCTTCTGCATTCTGCTGTGTCAGTGAAGTTCACAACTGGAGGGTTAATGTCATATTTTAATGTATGTACAAAGTCTCAGTAGTAAGGGACTGGTACTTTTGAGTATTTCTAGCTTATACTAATACCAACTTCTTGCAGCCCATTAATTTAGCTGAGGCTAGAGCTGCTTAACATAAGTAGGCCAACAAAGCAAAACAAAGAAATGCACTGAACAGTCTTGCAAAATGTGAAGTCAGAATTGTACGACTTTTTGACTGGCAGCTTTGGAAAAGGAGAAAGAAATTTAGCCAAAATGGAAAACTTGTTTGCTTCATTTTTTTTCATATCCCAACAGACACATACTGTACTTACTTGTTTGCTGCCACTGCAGCAACTGATGCCAGTAAGCCAGTTCTCAGGATTTTCCCACCAAAAGCTCCACCAACTCGTTTAACATGGCACATGATCCTGTTGGCTGGAACACCTAAACTTGCAGCTACCATCTCCTGTAAAACAAGTTTTAGTATTTTATGCCAACACAAACTAAGCCCAGAAGCTAGGTTCTGAAAACCTTTTCCAGAAAAAGGTTCCTTAGATGTTTTTATTCTTCTATCAAATGAATATAACTTTTACTTTACCCTAGGTTAAAAAGCAAAGAAAGAATAACAACAAACTCTCAACAGTGCTCACTTTTCAGATCTTTACCATGCAAACTGTGAAAAGGCCATTGGTCAATGTGAAGAGTAATACCCTTGAAATACATTATCTAAACAGTAAGAAGCTTCAGGTATAATAAAAATGGATTATTCTACAGTTTCTATTATTTTTATTACTAAGATAATACCTTTTATTTTAAATTTTTATTTAAAATAAAACTATTTGTCAGGAATGTTTTTGCTTGAAATCATTTTCTCAAACACGAAGTTCTTCATACTACTTGGCTATTGGAATATAATAATAATGGAAAATTACAAAAGGAGCTGAACTGGGCTTTGAACACAAAATGCCAGTGTTGAGTCTGAAATACCATCAGTTTCATGAACTATGGTTACTGCTGTGCAGGCCACAAGCCATAGCAGCTTTGTTTTGTCATTTACCATCATGACAATGTTTAGAGAGCTAGAACACCTCTACTATGAACACTGAGAGACTTGGAGTTGTTCAGCCAGGAGAAGACAACTCCAGGGAGACTTTACTGTGGCCTCTCAAACAAAGGGGGTTTACAAGAAACAGAGCAAGACTTTTTAGCAAAGCTTGTACTGACAGGACAAAGGGCTATGATTTTAAACTAAGAGAGGGCAGGCTTAGACTGGACAAGAGGAAGTTTTTTACAGTGAGGGTGGTGAGGCTTGGGGACAGGTTTCTCAGAGAAACTGTGGACACCCCATCACTGGGAGTGTTCAAGGGCACATTGGATGGGACTTAGAGAAATTTGATGCAGAGAAAGACAACCCTGTCCATGGCAGGGGTTTTGAATTAAATAGTCTTTAAAGGTTCCTTGAAACCCAAACCAATCTGTGATTCTGAGACTGCTGCATGGAGTAGCAGTCTCATCTACAGCTGTTAGACTTGATCAGATTCTCAGTAGCCTCTGAATCTGTAGGAAACTGATTGCTCCTCACTCCAGTGGAAAACTAGCAGAGATGGAAGAGCCTCAGCACTCCACAGGGAGCTTTTCATGCCTGCAGTAGTGGAGTATGAAGTATTCTGTTCAAAGGGAAAGGAGAGACTTATTCTGAGAGTGCAGTGCTCAGTGTTTATCAGAATACAGCAGTACTACAAAGCAGCTGTTACTGGACAATCCAGATGGGCATGTTTCATGTTTCTATGGCTTCTCTTCCTACAGATTTGTAAACGAAACTTCAAAAGCTCTATTGCCACAAGTCCAAACACTTCCTCTGAGAATGCTCTGCATTACCTGAATAATTGCTGGATGCTGTGTTGACACATACAAATCCATTTCTTTATCCTCTCCTTTTGGAACAGCAAGCATACTCTGAGTCTCCATGTAAAAGTGTTTCTGTCCCCCAATGCAAATCTCCCCTGATGCAATGAGAAAAACACAAGTGTTAATGAGGGAAAAGGACAGAAGGAATGAACCAAAGAAGAACTAACATCCCACCATCATGTAAATTATAGCAATGTGTCAAATCCTCTCATACTTCTTGTGTGAAAGAGCAACATCTAAAATAAAAACACAAATTAAAATCCTTGTATGATTAAATTGGTCTTGTTCCAGTACCATTACCAGAACTGGATTAAGAGCAGAACACTACTGCCCACAAGTGGTGACAACAATAAATAAAGCACAGGTAAGTTAAAAAAGGCATGCACATACTGGACCAGGTCAAGAAGAGGGCCACAAAGATAATCAGGGGCCTGAACCACAGGATGTATGAGAAGAGGTTGAGAGAACTGGATTTATTCAACCATAGGAAGAAAAGGTTTAAGAAGAGATTTTATTGCTGTCTACAACTACCTAATGGAAGGGTGTAGACAAGAGCAAGCCAGATAGTTCTCAGAGATGCCCACTGGAAGGATAAGAGGCAATGAACACAAGAAATTCCAGCTAGATATAAGAAAAATCAAAATCAGCATGAAAGCAGTGAAACACTGGAACAGGTGCTGCCCATATAGGTTGCATAATCTCTGTATTTGGAGATATTAAAAACAATCTCCATATTTGGAGATATTAAGAACTGGACATGGCCTTTAAGAACCTGCTCTAACCAGACCTGCTTTAAGTAGGAGGTTGGACTAAAAGATTCCCTTCCACCCTAATCATTCTGTAACTTTCCTCAAAAATGGATGATGCAAAAAGCTTGAATGTAGTAGTAGAACAACAATACACTAGGTTTAGTCCCGCCTTCCAAGTGCCCAAGAGTTTCCTCAGGCCTAATGACTACATGGAAAAAAGGTAGAACTGGGACTTGAAGAGCAGACAGCCAAACCTGAATACTGACAACCAAAAATTTCTCATCAAATGTATTCTAAAGTTTACCTTCAATTATATTATCAACAGTTTCAAATGCCTCATCAACTTTTCCTTGTTCTAATTTTCTTTTTGGCTCAAAGAATGAGTTGTGTTTTATAGCTTCCTGCAATGGAGAAAAAGAGAAATAAGGGGTTTTAAGTATTTTTAGGATTCCCGGCTTGTTATAGCATTTTAGTCTCAGGACCAACATCATTGTCTTCAGAGACTGGAACCACCAGCTACCAAAGTCAATAAACAACTCTATTTTATCACTTTACTGTCATTGTTTTGTTTGTTCAATACCAGCAATTCTTTCCTGATACGTCTTGTGTAACTGATGACAGCAGTTTCTGAAGGAAATGCAGTTTCTGAAAGAAGTTTATTCAACCTGCTCTTCCCTGTCATACATCCAGGAAGTGACCAAGACACCACCGGGTAAGAATGCAACTGCATCACCCAAGGAGTGATGCCAGTAAGAGGGGAAGAAATCACAAGGACTAAGTAAAGGTGGAATCTATTTATAAATAAGTATTTGCTTTATTTCTAGTAAGATTTCATTGGAGTTTCAATTCCAATGAAACATTAACAAAATTTGTCTGTCCTTATCTATTTTTCTATCAGAAAGACTGTTCCATTAGACCACACACACATTATTGAAACAAGCTGTAAAGTGACTACTGGAACTAATGCTGATTCCCTACTCTCTTTAATCCAGGGTAGGTCCATATGTGACTCCCACATTACACTTCTAAAATGTTGTACATCCCTAACACTTTCCTTCATATTCCCCCAACAATTCTTACATCTTCAGCCTAGCTTTCAAGCTAGAGAACAGATAAAAATGCTAGGGATAATCAGGAGATGACTGTAATCCACTATACACATGCTGACTGACCAGCTGGTAACCACCAAAAAATTAGAAACCAGCATGCTCATTGCCTTTTCCTCACTGGGAACATTAGGAGAGGTGGTTTTTTTGGTGTTTTTTTTTTTTCCTTTCTTGTGCATTCTAATGTTTATTATTGTAAAACTTGTGAAACCTTCATATTTTTGAAACTGTTTCCTGTCTATCAGGCAACAATGGTCAAAATTAGACAAAAGGTTAAAAAATTATTTATAGGGAGATATTCAGACTGGTTAATTGGATGTCCAAATTCATTGTTTCCTTAAAAATCATACTTAAAAAGCAACCAAAGAGTGCAAACTGCTGCTTCCAATAATTAAATAGGTAAAACAATAAAAAAGCAGAAGAAATTATTACTACCTCAATTGTTAAAATTACTGGTTCCAGCATTTCATACTCTATCTTCACTTTTGCAGCTGCTTGTTTGGCATGAACATCTGAATCTGCGACCACAGCACAGACAATCTGACCCACACAAATCACCTGTAAGATACACATCACATAATGGAACAGTGGATTCAAACAATTCACATATGTGCTATTGATATTCTTATTTTACATAACCAACGCTTATATTTCCCGTTCAGAAGTTTTCTTTGACTTGGACTTTTATATTTTTACATCATCCATGAAGCTAAAAAATTATAAAAATACCACCATAACTACAGAATCAAGGAAAATACAGTAACCAGAAATAGATAGGGGCTGGATAAAAAACCAGTTAAAATTAAGAAAATCAGTTGCAAAAAGACTGTAGTTATACCTTGTTTCTTGCAAATATAATCTCCGGATCATCAGAAAAATAAAACTCATTTGCAGCTGGCACATCATGAGCTGTTATGACATCAAACACACCTGCTCCTTTTAGGGCCTCTGAGGTATCTATGGATCTGATTGGGATATGGGAAGAGAGATGTGTAATTCATTAATTTTACAAACTGTTCACAGAAGAAGGGAACACAATACAGAGGTATATTTCTTGTACTACCAAGATCTGCTCATAGGCTCACATATGTCTTTTCTTCCTGCCTCTGGCATGTGAGGAAGTGCAGATAACAGACAATTTAGGATTCTACTAATCCACTCCATTTTTAGGAGATAATTTAGACACAATAGGGAAATCATTGGCCCATTAGATTGCCTAAACTGCATCGGTTTAATAAAAATCACTGCACAATTATGATGTTACAACTGGAACTTTCTAAGACCTCACAGCCTACATATATATTGCAAGATACAAATACTCATCTTCAGATGGAGGATTCATGTAGAGAGATACAAAAGAAATTACAAGATCAGTATAAATGGAGAAGGAATGGAATTGTCTAGGTGTAGAAGGATCAGAAGGAAAAAGCAGAAGGTCTATAAGAATAGCATGTTTTGATAGCATCTAGTTCAGCAGGTCACCAGATCCCAGCACATGTACAGGCATCTTCTCTGGACAGATCAGGAGACAAAGGAGACTGAATAGATCCTATTGACTCGCAGAGATGGGAGTGATGTCACCTCTGTGATGGGACTAAAAAGAGGGCTGCCAAACCCAGCACGGACCTAAGAATAAGCCATGAAATATGACAAGGACACTGTAGCTAGAAGCCCCAGTCCTATCTGTCAAGACAATTAATCCTGACTAGATCACTTGAATATGTCTTGGTGCCTAAATGTTGAACAAAATGCTAGAATAGGTGTATCTTGGCAGCATAAAAGCATACATGAAAACAGTTTTCTTACAAAATGAAATCCTCTTCTCTACTCTTCTCTCCTGTAAGCCTCATATGAGCTTTGCCACCTTGTTGCTGCAATGTTGGCACACTACTTCCTACATTTTGAACAATTTTCTTCTTTCATCATAGAGCTGAGGTTTCAAAGCAGTGTTGGTAAAACTGAATCTCAAAGTCTGCTTGCACTGCACAGCTGAGCACTTTGTGGAGGTAGCTAGCCTAGCTCTGGGCTGGTTTATGGACCAGAAATAGTTCACCCTTACTAGTACAGAAAAATGGGGTGAGACACTTAAATCCTAATAAACCCTTCTACTAGTGCAACAATACTGCCTCAGCATGGATTTGCCTGCAGGTATCAGGCACGCTGTTCTGTATGCACGTAACTCCTTAGTCTCTCTACAAATCTCAGGCAGCAATTCATGACAATACTTTCTTCAGGTGCACTTTGAACACTTACACAATCTTAGCATGAGCTCTGGAACTGGTGACAACAGCCAGGAAAAGCTCCCCATCCACAGAAGGAAGGTCATCAATGTAGACCGCTTCACCAGTGGCGTGCTTTATCCCAGACTGGTGCATAATGGGCCGTCCTACAGGGTCCTGGCGAGACTGGCTGGGCTCTACATCCTGTACAGTCAAAACACACAGCCAGCACCCCCAGTTGAGGACAGAACAGTCCTGTTACACTTACAGGAATAAGAAAATTAGATGAATGAACAACTGCTTATACTATCATCTTCTGGTTCAACACTGAAAACAATGTGGCTGCAGGAGGTGACTGCTGCTCCTGGGGATTTCTTTCTCTTCTTCTCTTAAGGACCCTTCCAAGAGCGCCACACAGGTTTGTTTACTTGGATTTTTTTTCTCCTTAATTATTTACATCAAAGTGATGAACCCAGCACTTTTTCAGTAGGACATTTCCCTCCCTTACTGAATGGTGTCATGGAGCTTTGAAAATTTTCAAAATTTTTCTCACAAGATTCTGCTCTGAATGTTACCAGTGTCAGGTGGTGTATTGTGAGCTATTAGCAATGACTTCTAAGATTTGTCTTCCTCACTGAAAGAGTGCAACTGATCAGTGTAAATCAGTGAGAAAATATTGCCTAAATATTTTCTTCCCAATTATTTTTTTGCACCTGTGTATGAATTTAGTGTCTTACTAATCATATTTTGCTAAGTTGTTTTTGAAAATTAACTCAGTATTTGAGTTAAATCTGCCACATCAACTGATGTTGCCAACTTCCAGAATACCTTTCCAGTTTTTGTGCCAGTATTCATGCAAACTTTTTCCTTTTATACATTTAGAAATTATTAATTTCCCACTACTTAAAATGTTCTTACTTCTAAAGCTTCCAGCACACAAGTGTTCAGGCTACATACTTCTACTTACTGCACTTTCTGGCACACTGTCTGCTATTGGCACAAAGTCAAGAACAAACACTCTTCACTTGACTGCCTAAAGTTCCTCAAATGGATATCTCAGCCAAATCCCTTCAACATTTCCACAACAGAATGACAAGGTATTTGAATTTCAGGATAAGCATTCATTTTTTTACCTTAATTTTAAAAGCTTATTAATGTCCAAATGAAGGCATGCAGACAAAAATATGGCCTTACAAAATCTAAACAGAAATTTAAAGTGGAAAATCTCAGATTTTCTGAGTTTCTAAATTTCTATTGTTCAGTGCCAACTGATCTAGGTAACAACAAATTGTTGCAATTTCTGATGTTCAGTCACTTTATTACAGATGGGGAATAAACTGGGGAAAAGTCACTGAGAAATAGTTCCCTTGATCCTGGCTTCTCTTATTGCCTGTTGCTTTTTTTTTCCTTTTTTTAAATAAGAATAATAATAACAACTCTGAAGAAAGCTTAAGATAACAATTTGAACAAATTTTAACTATTTAAAGCTGAAGTATTTTTCTACAGAATATCCAAAAATGAAAAGAAAAACAAATCTTTACCTATATTTCATTTGAATTTTTCTTTCGGTTTTCAAAAGCTGGTGTTTTGACTTGTGTATTGAGTGTGCCAAAATATCAAAAATCCTTGTGATTCCACCATGAACTATTTATACAGTGACCTCAGAAAATACCAAATGTGTTCTTTGCTGCTCTTTACTGTTGATTTAGGACAACCTGCTCATGTTAATTTGAGCACACAACCGTCACACACCATCTTAATTCCTAAATCTACAGTAAGACCTAAGAGCCCCCAGAGATCTTGAGACAACAATACTACAGCTATGCTACAGAATATATATACTATACTGGGGCTTTTCAATCTTTTTTTTTGTTTTTGTTTGTTTTCTTCTAATTTCTTTCTAACTGGGTTGCACACTGCAATAAACCAATTTTAAGAAGCCTGACAATGGAGCTTGCTTAGCAGATTTATCTTCAAAGAACTGTCTAGAAGAAGTGACTATACCCCATAATCTATTTTTACAAACAAGGATTCTACAAATGAGATACAGTTAAAATCAACCACTAAAAGCTTCCTGCTTCCAGTCCTTGGGAAAATCTGTATCCGACCTTCACACCAAGGCTCATGCTTGAACTGAGACTTTTTACCTAGTCTTATAAAGCACAAAACAATGTCAGAATGAAATCACATGCCTGGTATATTTGGATACTCTGGGGCATTCTGGTTTTGAAGTCTTGTAGGACACTCCCATATTCCATAGGTATGCCAGGATAATGGCATGGATCCTGAAAAGGAATTTAATTACTACTAAAACTCACATTTTGAACATTACAATTTAAAAAGAGAACAACTAAAATCAAACACAAAATCCTTGTACAGGAAATGTTTTCCAGGCTCAAACTAGAAAGGCTCTAAAACAACAATCTGAAAACAATGTAGAGGCTTTAGATGTCACTAAATAATATTTTCAAAGATATTGCATTCAACAAATATGCTTTTTAAAGTAAGCAACATAAAGTAAGGACAGACAGCGGAGGTTTTTTTTTGAGGTCTGATCAAAAATGGCCCAGAATCACTCCTGGTAAAAAACAGTTATCTAGTAATGGCAATTTAGAGGAAAGAGTTCAAGATAACAGAAGAAAAACATAAAAGGGATATTTTTCTCTGTAAGAACATATTTAAGACAAACAAAAAGAAGTAAATTACACCTAGAATGTCTCAGCAAGTCAAATTTTAGTGTCCTCATCTCCAGTCACCAGTTCATACAAGAAGGAGGGTTGGTTTAATATCTACAGTTTTTTTTCCAAAGCCTTTATTTCTATTTCATCTATTTGTGTTTTAAACTATAGACAGAGTAAGATCTCTTGTATATTTTCTTTGGGTCTGGGAGCTTGCTACTGGCTGTTGTATTAATACTGCTCAAATGCCTTTTAAAGACTAATGTCCAAGGTAAAGATATCTGAGCATCGAAAAACTAAATGGGCATCACTCCATCGGTGTCTTTGGGAGTTAAACACCTAGGTGATTGTGTGGCTCCAAACACCAAAGACAATGATTTAGCACACTTTACAAATTGCAAGCACTAACATATAGCAAGAACACCCCTTTTATTTGCTTGCACAAGAGCAGACATGGGGGAATTCTTGGTTTGCTCAGCCTGGAGGAGACTCAAGGGAGACTTCACTGAGGTCTTCAACATCCTCACAAAGGAAAAAGGAGGGTCAGGTGCTGACCTCTTCACTCTGCTGACCAGGAATAGGACTGGAGGAAATGGCATGAAGCCAGGAAGAGAGATTTTTCACCCAGAGAGTGTTTGAGGACTGAACAGGCTCCCTAGAGTAGTGGTCACAGCCTCCTAGCCTGAGTTCAAAAAGCATTTGGACAACACTCTCAGGCACACGGTGGGACTCCTGTAGTGTGCTGTGCAGGGCCAGGAGTGGGACTGAATGGTCCTGATGGGTCTCTTGTAACTCAGTATATTCCATGATTTTATGATTCTATGAACTAATTTACCATTGTCTTCAATGACTGCGATACTTCCAGGAAAAATCTGTAGAAGAAACTGACCATCAAAGTTTTCTTATAGGCTACATTTTCACCACCAGCTGAGCCTGGAAGAGCGATTTCTTTAAGAATTAGTCTGCATGCTTCATCCAACATTTGTTCATTCCAGTGTCTGATAGGAAGAATAATAGATAGACAGGACTAATAAGAAATAAATACAGATTGCAGTAATATATGTGTATCATCGACCACAGACATAATCCTGATCACAATGAAGCCAAAATATTGATTCTCATAATGTTTGCAATTTTTAAAATGGTGTAGATCAATGTTGCTCACAGAGCTGAGCTCCCAAAGTAAACTGAATTAAGTGTTATGCCAACATTTTAAAATAAACAAATACATAATTAAACAAACCCTATGACAGCTTTAAAGCACTTTAGCAGTCTTACAGATTCTCACCATATTGCAGACACTATCCTATATTTGAAGAAAAGTAGATAAAGATATAGATGCAAAATGTAGATACTTTCAAGGGATCTAATTAGCTGTTACATTTCCTGAAAGCACTGTCTCTTTCAAGTATCTCAACACAGTTAATTCTCCATAGTTACACAACCACAGATATCAAAATATTAGTCTCTTAGACTAAATTTAATCATGTGAAGCATCAAAAAATAACAAGCACTTCAACTAATGAAACAGTTACACGTTAAATGGCAAACCAGGCCAGTGGGGGCTTAATTTAGTGTTGTTTTATGATGCTTGAATTCACAATTTTTTTTCCTCCAAAACTTGGAAAGGTGCTGCAAACTGGGAGGGAAAGTCAGGGACTAATTCCAGAGATTACTGGCACCTTGAAGATGAAGAGATATTGAAAAGGTGAAGACTCAACTTTTGCTTCTAACTTTATTGGGCACATCTAAAGTTCTCAAACTTTTATCTTTTAGAGACAAGCTGAAGGACTAAGGTACACTGATGAGAGGATTATCAAATGTAAGGGATACAGAGTAATTTACCCATACTTGGGTTTAGGTGCCCAACTGACTGATGTATGCCTCACCCACCTATCTCACAGCTCATCTCTCTTATCTCTGAATAATTCACACTGGAGTTGCACTTCACATGCAAACTTCAAAAGGTAACAATCCTGAAAAGTCATAATTAAGGCTTGATCATTCACTTGAACATACAAGTTTGCATCGCTCAGGCAAATGAAATCTTTCTGTACTTTCATGTCCCAAGCAACATAAACCCAAGCTTTCAAAGTCCATTTGTTCAGAGACCCAGACAAGACTGAGAAATTTTACCTTCCAGTAAGTGTCCCGCAGGTTTGTTTTGCACAGATTGTTGTCAAGACAGCACCTCCGTAGAAAATGCTTAGATCCTTTATAATGTCTGTACCTTCTTCAAAAAGAACTCTCATCCCAGCATTGGTTATTGGAAGAGCATTTTCCCGTCTTGGTGCTTGTCGAAATGCAGAGACATACTCCCCCTGAGCAAGATCAGACAGAAGTGCAGACATGTCAGTATCTAAAAGGAGAACTATTTATTGCACTATGTGAAGCAAGAGAACAAAAAATGAAGAGCACAAATTCAACTTCCTGAGCATTCAAGACCATGCACTTTCTTCTCTTGACCTTTCAGTAGCTTTACCATCCTTGATTTTCTAGCAGCTCATACCCAATCTTCTGGGGGATCTAGACAATTGCTATTGCCCTCATCATTTTAGGGCAAACTTTGGTCTGAATATTACTGTTTATATAGCATTGCCAGCTACCTGCTGAGTTGTGTTCTTTTGCTGAAACTGGGAGATAGTATGGCACTGAAATGAATAAACGTAAGGAATTCAGAAAGTGAGCAGTAACAGTGCTAGTTTAAACAGATGGATTATGCCCCCTCCTGCTCTTTATTTAATAGTTTTAACTCTGCATAAAGCAAATCTAAACAAACTAATAACTTACCTTTCTAGAATAGGGAATATGGATAGAGACTAAGATCTCTTCTGGTGTAATGGTATTGTTACCAACTCCATCTGCAAAAATATCCCTCATAGGAATCTGTCGCTTTTGTCCTAAAAAAAAAATAATCCCAAATCCAAAAAAATCCATACAATTGTGCAATTAACACATACAAATAGTATTTTAATTGACAAGAAATATCTGCTGCCTTCCTGAATAAATAATCACTACAGAGCTTACATAAAAATTATCAGTGAAATGTTCTATAAATTCAAATGGTTGCTCCATCTTCTATAACATCATAATACCAGATTCCTAAAAAAGTACCCAGAGGTCAATCCCCATTCTGTAATTCCCCCCTTCTGATACTGCCATGATGATCCTGCCCTCACTCCTGTCAATCTATTCCAAATCTCTGCAGCTGCTGTCATAACTACTTTTCATTCTAAAACATAAAAAATGAGGAAGTAAACTGAGTGGTAAACAACTGCAGTAAAAGTAAAAAATTATTAGAAGGGTGTTTTTGCTTTTGGGTTCATTTCTTCTTTTCTTGTTTGCTTTTCCCCTGAGATTCTAAACATTTCCAGGAGTCCTGAAAGAAATAAATGTTATTGCTTCTTCCTTTCTCTTTTCGATATTTTATTCTAAAAGTGACCATACTTGTTATTCTATGATAAATAGTATGAAAGTTAAATTTTTCAGAAGGGAAGATGACAAAATTCTGCAAGGAACCTGTATCTCTAAAAGCCCTTTGAACACTTAAAACCTCATTTATGCTACAGAGACAGGCTATCTCCTCTTACCTCGTGAAGCCAGATTGAGCATGCAGTTGCTGGCTGCCAGAACAGGATTCAAGTCTGAGGTTGATTTTCTACTTATGATATTTCCACCAAATGACTTGAAAAAATAGAGTAGTTTATGTTACCTTTCTCTATAATCATATTTTTATGTTAAGTGACAATATGACACGCAAACTCTATGTACTTTTATACATATTGAAAGCTACAAAAAGAGGTATCGATAGAAAATGCATCACAAAATCAAAATTAAAAATGCAAGTTCTACATGTGGTCAGGACCAATTTCACATTTGTTACAATTTTTTCAAACTGTAATTGCAAGTAATTCCCAACATACAGCAACATTTCTTATCTGCTCTCCACCCAGAGTCGTCAATTGCTGCAAGACAGCACAGAAAATCCTTGTCTTCTCTTCAGGGAACTCGGCAATTGCATTTGTCAAGATGTCTTTCACTAGAGAGAGGCTGCAGGCAGCTCCCAGAGTTAATCCTGTAACCAAAAGATTATGAAAGTGTAATGTGTGCATTGCTTTATTGCCTGGGTTTTAAAGTGTGTTCAGACTGTAGAGTTAGGACAGCTCATGTGGGCTAAGGCAGATAAAAAGAGAGGGGCCTTTTCATCTTGAAGGAACTGGAACCTTTCATTTCAGGAGACTAAGGGTAAAATCCCTATAAATGGTGAAACTGAACTAATACCTCACATCTTCTGCTTAAAGGGAAATCCCTTCTCTGCTTCCAGATGCACATCCCAACTACTTCCCTTGCACCTTGCTCTGACTAAGTAAATGTTTAGGAGTCATTTCACACAAAGCTTCAAAATGCTTTCAACAGACTCTTCCTATTTTTAAGCATGATTTTCTTCCTAATTTGACCTTGCTTTGCATATGTACATTCTGGTTATTCTTCTAAGGTGTGGGTAGGTAGCATTGGCAGTAAAACCTCAAACAGTCCTAACAATAAAGAAAGATAGTATTCTTTTTCCCACTAGAAAGACAACTTATATGCATTTATTTAAGTTTTTTGCAAGATTATACCTCTAATTTTTTTAAATGGTACACAATTCCTTTCTATGTAAATAATTATTTACATAATATATGAATGTTTTCAATGAATACTGGGATTCAATGAAATGTATAAATGAAAGGATAAATAGATTTAATGAATTTTAATCAAGCAAAGCAATATTAAATTTTTGCATTTAAAAACAAAATTTAATCAAAACATATTTTGCATTTAAATCTGATTAAAGAGAGGAAATGCTATTTCTGGCTAGCAAACTAAACTGCGTATCTCTTGTTTTAGAACTAGTCAGTCTCACCTTCAAATACTTAGGTTTTATTTACATACTTTAAAGAAGCAGTAAGCATTCTACCAGCTTCTTTTCAATTCCTAGCTACTTTTCAGCTAAGAACAAACTAGTCTTTGAATAGAACTGCATGACTGATCTGAAATAAAACAGCTAGTCTAAATGCAATGATGGAACTATCAAACACAGTTTACCACTTTAAAAAAGTAGCTTCAGGCATATAGCAAGTAATTTCATCAGATATGACTGTCCTTAAAACTTTGGCTATAAGCTTGTACAAAGTAATTTTTATTCAATTACTTTAGACTGTTATAGTAAGTTGAAACCTATTTCTAGCCATATTTCTAATCCACCAGAATTTACTTAAAACCCAAAACCTAGTCTAACTAAAAAAACCTCCATGGTTATTATAAACATGTAAGTTGAGGTACAAAATTTTTAACCTATTATAATTAATGCTTTCATGATTGAGAACAAGATCAGTTAATGCATATCAGCTATGCCAGTTTAATCACAGCCTTTTTTCTAATGTAAGCAAGCATGCCACATGCTAACTCTCCCTGTGGTTCTGTATGAGTCTCTCTCTGCTATTGAGCAGAGCCTGGTACAGCAGTCACAAATCAAATCCTGCATGACTGAGCACCAGAACCAGCATTACCAGAATAATCATCCTCGCACTAAGGCCCAAGTTAATACTGCTGATGGGCTCTGCACTGTGCACCAAGACAAAGCCATCCTGCACTGTGATACTGGCAGCAGACCCCTTGACCCGGGAAAGAGCCAAGCATGCTTAGGAATGAGTTGCACAGCATTTCACTCCTTCAGCACTCTGGAATGGTGCAGCATTCCTTACTGCAAAGAAATCTCCTGTTTCTAAAAAAAAGTAAAGTCTACTGACCATCATTTGTGTATTTCAGTACATTCAGGTCTGGGATCCTTGCAGGAGCAATAAGCACTGGATGGAACACACCTCTGAATTTCATGTCAGGTCCTACAAGACAGAACAGACTTAGACAAAAGACTTTTCCATAACAACTCCCACAAAGTGGAACATAAGCTTAAGGATGAAGATGCAAAAAGAACAAGTGTAGCCCGACTCCTCTCATGCACACTGGAACTAACAGGAGCCATTTTGATCACATACGTACCCACACTGGTGTTCCCAACCACAAGAGGTGCTTTAGGGTGGGCAGCTTTCAGATCCAGCAGTTCATTCAAGCTCACAGGAGAAATCCACGTTACTCGCTCCCCACGAAAAAACAGACTTCTTTTTGGTTGATTTTCTGCCATTCTCTGATGGAGAAACACGGCATATCTAAATATTTTGATATATAGACAGAAATGCAGTCTAATAGACACTAGACTGAAAGACAAAAATGTTCTTAAATAACAGCAATTCTATATAATCCTTTAAAACTGGACAGAAGGGGGACAGAAATGTTATGCTGGCTCTTTGCACAGTGGTGAAAGTTGATACTGTGTGGGTGAAATATCTTCAAGTAATTCCAATGGGCTAATATAAAAGATTGATAATAAACAGTCCCCAAGCAAAAGATGTAGGAATAGATCCTGCAAATGCTAAAACTGTTAGAAAAGTGATAAAAAATAATTAGGGAAGTATTTGCCCACTTAACCTTGCTTGGAGAGCACAAATGACACTACAGCAGCATCCCCCTCCAGGTTATGCATGCATTTAAGTGTCTCTGGCTGTTCTAGCACTGTTCACTGATCACTTGGAAATAGCTTGTGAACCAGTGCTGGTACAGAGACACAGTCAAGAACTCCTGTCCTACTGTTATCAATCTTTCTCCAGAAGCAGTCAGCTAACTACAGAGAATCTAGCTTTGAATCTCAACACTGATAATAAAATAAAACCAGACACTTTCAGTTTTTCTAGGGCAAATACTGCTGTCAATAATTAAGGATGCTTAACGCTTTCCATTCCAGCTGTTTATATCTTTGGCATGCCTTAATCACTGAGGCTAAACACTCTCTGATCTGCGTGGCTATCTGAGAACAGACTAACAAAACTATTAAGCCACAAAATTGTTTTCCAATGTTAAAAATTGTTTGCCATTCAGTTTGCTGCAAAGTATTTGTATCTTCAGCTGCCGGACTGAAAACCCAGTTTAGGTTGCTTCTTTATCTTCTCATTTAACACCTAACTCTGCAATTTTATTTTCCCAATATGACTTTTTTTGGCGTGTGAATATTCAATAAGCTTACTGGGCATAAAACCCAAAAGGAGTATAATAACATTAAAATGTTTTGACATTTCTTCTTGACATTACTGCTAAGCAGGACTTAAGAATTCATTCTGAACAGAGCATCAAAATAGTCTATAAGCAGCAAAATACCATTAGTTCTGGAGGGAATATAAGCTCCTGGGTGGGATCCAATGGCTGGAATTCATCTGTTGAAAACAGGCTGGTGGAGACCTTAAAAAGAAGACAAGCAAAGACCAAGAATTTTCTCTCATCATTAATTTCATTCAACAACAATAAAGGCAAAAGCAAACCAGGAGACGGCCACTGAAGTCAGTAAAAAATGAGTAATTTCATTATCATTTGGACTTGTTGTTAAATCACCATGCATCATTTGGAGGTGCTGAGGTGAAAGAAGTGTTCATAACGTTTTCTTAAATTTTACTGCTAACACAAATGACAGTGCAAAAGCAAGCAACTGAAGGACTAAGTACAGCCTTCCTGTAGTTCTACTATAACAAACAAGTTTTATGCCAACCTAAAGTACTCAAACCCCAAAGAAGTAGATCAGATACTGCTGAAAGAAAATTGAGAACAAGGTGAAATATTTGTAAGGATAAGAGGTTTCACATAAAATCACAATCACAGCTCTCTAATTTTTAAGAATGTATCAATTCTTCAGACTCAAGTCAGCAGCTTTCCTAAGAGAGCAGTACTTAGAGCATCAGTGATCATTGATTTAAGCAAATTTCACATATGCCCTAATGTCTTGCTCAATATAATTCTCACTGTCTTGGTAGAGCTCAGATTATTAATATTACTGAACCTGAAGAGCTGTTTAAATCTTAGCTCTGGAGATCCAAACTACCTTATATAGGAGCTTATATGTGAACTATCTGACACATTACTGCCTCCTCATAAAAATATACACATAAGCCCCTCAATTTTTCAAAATACTTTCAAATTTCTTGTGAGGAATAATAAAATATCTTATTTATCAAATATTATATGCAATATTCTTTCTCTAAGTTTTATATTGAATAGGGTCAGTAATATATTTAAAACTTTACCTTCTTTTCATTGTCAAACAAATCATCTTCCTGATCCAAGCAGCATTTTCCATTTGCTTTCCTTTGACAACAAATGGATTCCTAAATAGGAATATCCCATTAGTGAAATACTGCCCAAAATGGCAATAAGCTAAAGCTCATAAGATAAGAGTGACTCTGTATTTCAATAAAGTTCTAGATGAAGTTCAATAACAAGCTGAATTAGAAGGATTATTTGTTAAAGGAGTGATATTAAAAAATAATTTTAAATCATCAGACGTTAAAGTCCTTAATACTAAATAATTCCTACTATGTAGAATTCAGTTGACCTTGTGAGAGCAGATGTAGATGTCTGCATTGTCTTCTTCACCAACTGCTCACTCCCATTTTTCCTCTGTAGGTTTTTGACACATTGCATTATATGATAAATTACTAAGAACATGGATTGAAATTCTTCATTTACTCATGCCAGTACTAACCCACAGTAAACCACATGGAATTACTTCAGATTACTCTTCATAACCCAGGCTAGACACCATTTTCGTTTGTGTTAATCAATGTTTGTAACGGGCTAGGCCATTTACTCAGAATGACATCTTTAAACAGAGGGAAGGGATGAACTTAATGAAAATCTTGATGGCTTGTATATGCATATACACTGATGGCCCCAATCTAGCAACCCTATTGCCACTACTTCTTACCTTACAGAAGGTTTTACAGGCATCTAGGATTGGCCTGTATCCAGTACAGCGGCACAAGTTCCCTGAAGGAAGGAAATCAGTCAGAAAAAGCTTTGCTCTACAGCTCATGGCTTTAGAATGTTATGTCTTTAAGTGAGTCTTGTGTTTTTGAAGCTCAAGGAGAAGCGTTAGCTCTCAAAAAGACAAAATAGAACAGTGTCACAGGACTCAGGACCCTGTAGCTCCTGACAAAAATGCTGTTGTTTCAAGGGGAGTATGAAATGGTTGAGATCTGTATTAGAGTGAATGATGGCTACAGCTCAGTATGCAGGAGAATAAGAGATTGTACAATATTTTTCACCCACCCAAAATTTTGTTCTCCTTCCCCCTGACCTTTTTCTAGAGGTGAGGGAAGTTAACATTACACCTCTAAGTTCACCACACAGCAACAGGAAATGTCTTTGACTTCACTGTGACTCTAGAGCACAACAGATGACAGAAGGCTATTTTACCAACAATAAATGCTCACACTTTCTCTAACTGAAGACAGTCTGCATCTCTCTGCCTTATCTGTTTTAATTTTACTGCTAAGGGTCTGTCCTGCAAGGCTTATGACATTTGCAACACCAGACCTTGGAGATGCTCAGATGCAGCTGCTTCTCCAATATGACATCATTTTTGCATATCTGATTTTAAGTGCTTCAAAAAACACATATGGGGATGTTTTAAACACCTGAAACAATCCACAGCTCCATGTTTCATTTTCCAGGAGAAAAAAATGAGAGGGAATACAAGGTTTGCATTGGGTAGCAACTCTTCTAGGAAGCACAGTTGAGTACATCATCCATGCATGCAGGCATGTATACTCACATAGACAGGCACTCACATTGACAAAGCATCAGGAGAAATGCTTCAGGAACACACCTGCAAGCTAAAGAGTGGCAATATTTACCAGCCAGAGCTGCAATCATCTGCTCCGAAGTTGGTTCTGGGTGGTTTCTCAGCAAAGTGTATATGGACATCACCATTCCAGGCGTGCAGAAACCGCACTGGGAGCCATGGCACTTGGCAAGTCTTTCCTGGAACGAAATACCACAAACAACACTCCTTCCAGCACTCATATCCATTCTAATGAACGCTCTCTTAAATGGGAGATGCCATACAAAATTGCCTTCACAATACACTTTAAGCATCAAATGAGAATAATTACTTTGGGTGTGTTGTTAAGGCACATCTTACTAAAGAAGCTAATTAATCTTCAGTGGACTTCTGTCTTTTTTTGCATTTATACTAAAACATGAGCCAAAGGGACATTGTCCAAGATGTGTCATTAGCCCAAAGAGAGCAAAGCCTGACCCACTCCAACAATCATTACCTACCAACTACTTGATCAGACTATCAATATTAAAGTAAGATCCGTCATGAGCCATGTCATCAGCCTCGATCAAACAACCACCAGAAACCTATGTTGTCCTCTGTTGTCATTTAGCAGGGAAAACAACCATCTTATGAAACCCCTATGCCCTAAAAGCTCTGTGACTAAAGCCATCCCAACCAAAAAAGAAATCACTAATCCTCCTATACAGTGTTACTCTACTCTCACCTGCACTGGATGAATCCTGGTTTTTGTACTTCCAATACCTTCCACTGTAGTCACTGCAGCACCGTACAAGGAGCAAATGGGAAGCAAACATGCATTGGCTGAATAGTGTCTTTGGAACATAAAGGAGAATAAAGAACATGAGTATTATTTTAATAAACAAATCTGAGTATTATTTTTCAATCAATCAAGACATAGTTTATACTTACAAAGCAGCCACTATTAATATTTGGAATGAGAAGGGATCACTTTCTAGCTATGTCTCTTGTCTGCCATATAAAAACAGATCTATGAGGACAATTCAATGGAATTTACATCTTCCTTAATACCTCAGTCTTTTCTAATTGCCCCCTTGTCTCTCTTGCCCACAAGCAATCTGTCAACTGTATTTTGGAGGAGGAAGACAGGGAAGATTGGTGTAGTCATTGGAAGGAAGTAAAGAATTACTGCTGCAAATTGATAATCAAAATTTTGATTCAAAGGAAATTCTGATGTAAAATAAATACCATACTAAATGGGAACAACACACCAAAATGAAAATTCTTCAAAGCATTTAATAATTTTAATAAAATTATTTGGTTTTTAAAAACCAAATAATTGAAACCAAAAGTTGAAATTGGGAGTCTGCTTTAATTTTAGCTCTTTCATTAATCTTAAGCATTTTCATTTGTCTTGCATTCCAATGTAATATAACTGTACAAAAGGACGACTGGAATGTTTTTTTCCCCACCTAATAAACACTTCAATGCCCAATAACATGTAACCATTTAACAATTTGACTGGAGTTTTCTCAACTTAAAAGCAATTTATTCCAGGTTTTAGCTTAATGAAACTTCAGTTTTGAGTTTCAAAATAATTCTTTTTGTGGGTGGGGTGTAATAAATGGAGTTCAGTATTAAAGAGCTGGTAAGACTCACACTTCTGCCTACCCTACCTTTCCACCAATCATATGACAGTATGCTGGTTTTGGATGCGATGGGGTTAACTTTCTTCACAGTAGCCAGTGTGAGGCTGTGTTTAGGATCTGTGCTGGAAACAGTGCTGATAACACAGGGATGTTGAGTTACTGCAGAGAAGGGCTTACACAGAGTCAAGGTCTTTTCTGCCTCTCACCCCACACCACCAATGAGGACACAAGAAATTGGGAGGGGACACAGCTGGGACAGCTGACCCAAAATGACCGAAGTCATATTCCATGTCATACGGCATCATGCGCAGCATACAGAGCCCAGGGAAGAATAAGAAAGGGTGGAAGGTTTGGAGTGTTTGCATTTGTCAGTCCAAGTAGCCATTACAGATGATGGTGTCCTGCTGTCCTGGCAGTGGGTGGACATCTGCCTGATGATGGGAAGTAGTGAGTAAATTGCTACTTTGCGTTGTTTGCACGAGCAGCTTTTGTTTGATCTATTAAACTGTTTCTCTTTCACCCTTCTGATTCTCTCCCCCATCCCACTGGGGGGAGTGAGTGAGCAGCTACATGGTCCTCAGTCGCCAGCTGGACTTAACCACCATACAGAGCTGCAGGTAGGAGCCACTTTCCAGTGGTCAAGCCAAAGGGTCTTAAATTAATGCCTCCCACAACCACTTGCAGGGGCTGTCAGTATTTATAAGTAAATCAAGCATTTGAGTATGTTAGTTCAGCAAATTTACAATACAGCTGAATCAACAACAATTTTTACAGCATTCTCTTTTTTTGAGTAATCTGACCCTTCCTCTATATTCTTTTACAATTAAGTACAAGTTCTACAACTGTGTTTTCAAAGTTTCATATCTGGAAATATCTACAATAATAAAACTTTCTGCAGTTTTCAAAATATTCTGTTGAGGATACCGTATCTTCTTTGAAGCTGGCTCGTAAGTTGATATCATCACTGTGCAGGCACCACAGCCACCTCCTCCACAGCCATACTTTGTTCCTGTAAGACAGACTGAAAATGCTGTCATTAGGGAAAATAATTATCTGGTTCCATTCTGATCTTTATTCCACTCAAAGACTTGAGACCACCTCTTTTTCTAAACTCTTAAGGATTAGTTTGGTAAAAGCATATGTACTGGACTCCTTTCTATATTGGAACAAAATTTTCAATGAAAGCAAGGTGGAAGCTAAGGAATTACATGACCAAAATCCTCTTCTTAAGAAATAAGGAAACCTGATTATGATTTATTTTGGAAAGGGAGTAAGTTGGGACAGAAAAGGGAAGTGAAAAATAGTTCTCCAAGTGAAAATGTGAAAGGAAGAAATGTGTAATGGGCAAACCAGCTGTATAGCTGAAATTCCAGTGGAACACAAACCAATTTCCAAGTTTCTCCCAGAAGGCCCATTTATAGTCAGGATACTTGCCTTGCATCTCATCTGAAAGATCACATTTCTAAGAGAAGCACTCATTTCTGTGAATCTGGATCAGAGGCTAAAACTGTGAATCAACAAATATCTAATTAAATGTTCCAAAGCCACCAAAAGGAAGATGCCTTTTTTCCCTCAAAATTCCATCAGCCTCAGGTTCTCATCATAAGATCTCTTTTACTAGGAGAGAGACTGTTATAAAGCCTGAGGACTTCTATTCTGCCAAACTTTATATATACTGACCACTAGGTTTTTTAGACTTCTTTATGAGGTGGGAGGGGAGGAACACAGACACATATTCATTGTGTCTTATGGCAAAGTTTGTGTGTTTAAAAAGCCAGGCTAAAAATACAGCAGCTCAACTGAAGGATATTTGGATTAAGAAAGGGATATCATTTAGTGTGGTTGATTTATCTTAAAGGAATCACAACTTCCTTAATCTGGTAATTAAACCTTGAATTAAAAATTATTAGAATTTTGCTTGAATAAGGCTTTCACATGAGTGACTTTAGGGATCAGACAAGAAAAGGATACGCCTCTTTCGCAGATAAGACAAGAGCATTTGTTCAGGATCAGCATTTTTCTCTATTATCTACAGCAAGAAAGTAAAAACAAGGTTTAATTAAGAAATCAAGGCCTTTTAAAATTCAGGGCACAGACTACATTCACACAACGCCAGAAGAGAATCCTCCTCTAGTTCTCTCACAGAACTACACTAATTGCCAAACACTGCAGGAGAGTTTGGGCTCCTTCTGGAAATTCCTTTTCAGACAGATACATTTCCAGAAAAGAAGTGTTAGGGCACCTTGCAAGTACTAAAAATAACTGCTGCTCAGTGAAATGTTATACTGAGGGAACTGACCTTAGGCCACACTAGAAATAAAAATGCAGAACTTCAAAGACAGCAATAAAGAACTAACTAATGATTTGCAGATTTTAAAGTCTCCCTGGCACTCTGACATACTGGAATAAACATTAGAAGAAGTCTGTAAGACTTTCAACAGTAGCAATTTCTTTTCTAGTTTTATTTATATTAATTTTCACTTTATGTAAGAAACTGGCAACACAGAGCAACAGAAATACCCACATTCTTGGCTGAGTATGGTATTTCTTAATCCGTCACTCAGAATCAGCTAGTTCCTTACAGTTGCTTTGGATCAACAACCAGTCCTTGCAATATTATCTTTATGGTCAATAGTCCAACTTGGAGCACCGGAGTCTTGCTTTCAGTTGTGCCCCTGAAAGCCTGACACCACCAAAGATGAGAAGCCAGACACACAAATGAAAAAAGTGGTTTGCTTACCAGCCAAGTTTTACACTCAGCTGAGAGTGTGTTTCACTTTGACACATTTTTTTTTCCCAAACAAAGCAGAGCTAGCCAAAATGGGATGAAACCATCCAACCTTCTTCTAGAGGCTTGTGTGAGGATTCGGTTACAGTCGCATGAATAAGACTGAGGGGGTCAAATCAACGCCCTTCGGGGTTCCTTCAGGCACAGCAGCCCCTCTTTCTCCGGCCTTTACTTACCTTCCTCCCATTCACATAGAAAATGAGCTCCTCAGCCGCCGAGGGGCCTTGCCGAGCCATCGTTCGCAGCTCCGGAACCGGGAGCAGCAGGGAAACCCGAGCAGCTGGAGGCGCCTTGTTATGCGGGGCGGGGCCCCGGCGCAGCGGGGCGGGCGGGGAGAGCGGGGCCGCTCGGAGGGGTCCCCGCGCCCCGCCGGTACCACCCGACCCAGGGGGTAACTGGGTCATTGCTTTCAACGTGCTGAGCTGACTGCAAATATTTATTTACTTCAGCCCTTTAAGGTGTTATTTAAGTGTTCGAAAACTAAGCCATACCTCACACTTTCTCAAAGGATACAGAGCAAAACCGCAACATTAACACTGCGCACTGTTATCGGGTTCTTATATTAAAATTACCAGGAGTTAATTTTAAATTGAGATAAAATCAAGCAATGTAATGATCATGAGACCAACGGGATTTTTGGTTATATTTGTAGTCACAAAATAATCAGGAGTAAGGTCCAGGTATCATAAACATTTTTAAGGGCTGCTTGTGCAGGCAAGGGTTTATAGAAAAAATACTTACCCTTTCTGCATAATCAAAGTATATGGAATTAATTTTCTACAAAATTTCAGTTCGATTCAGTGGACATGAGAAAAAAAGCAACTTCAAAGCTATAAAAAGAAGTTCAAATTACCTTATCGTCAACAAAATTATCCTAATTCCTGGTGATGGCTACAAATTGATTTTTATGTCAAAAATCATGTGCTGCTTTTCCATAATTTTCCTGGAAAGAGCTTCTAATATCTCAAATGACCTGGTAAAACAAGCACATATAGTGAAGGTTCAAAGACAATGCAACACTCTTTATGCTGCTTTTACGTGATCATTTTGTGTAACAATTAAAAGAAATGCAACCTAGTAAATAACAAAGTGAGTTTTCTCTGTATTTTATTATTGAACATCAATTTGAGCAACAAGAGTGAGGATGGAGAAAACAAAGAAGGGCAGTGGCAATAATATGATTTTACAGTTACTTAAAGTTCTGTGCATCTTCAGGCCACTTTCTTTATCCTTTTTTGCTTTGAAAGATATCTACACTAAAGGAATGGAAGAAATGAAAGCATAAAGCCCTAGGCCTTTTACTTTTATTGAAAATTACATGCTTGTATTTGAGACACCCTAGCAGTCCAGCTGGTAACACCTCAGGCTGCGTGGAACAACAGGACCTTTGCTGAAAAAGTAATTAAGCCCATCCCCAAAGAGATTATTTCTTTTCTGGGAAGATAAAGCATGTGCCTCTGTTTCTAGCTTTCAAACCATAGGTAGTAGAGAGAAACAACCATTTAAAAAACAATTGTGTTTTGCTGCTGCAGTGCCAGCACTGGGAACACAAGTTTTACACAGGTATTTCTTGAGGGTTTCTAATGACACAGCTGGTGATGTTGATAACATTTCAATTAAAATGTTGAAAGAACACTTCAATTAAAAATAAAATTAATTGATTACAAACTTGGTAATAAGAACCAAAGAAAAAGGCTTAATAATTTCTATGTATACTTCTTTTTAAAAAATAACATTGAAGGAGGATAGAATCTATCTTCCCCAGCCATTTCTGCACCTCTTCATAATAGTCTTGCTAATGGGGTGCACATGCACAGCATGTTCCAGAAAGGAAAAAGTCTGTCTGCTGAAACTTCCCAGATAATGTTAACTGCTCTGTTTTGCAATGCAGATCACATTGCCTGGGTGATGAGGTAACTTTTTTATTGGAAGAATTTTCATACTGATTGAATACTCTATTTGTACTGCAAGGTTCTATATGAAAACACCTTGCTGAACTTACTGCTGCATATTTACAATCTTTATGTGATCTTTGCAACTGGTAACCACAGCTAGACAACTTTCTGTTTAGGGAATAAATGTCCCCTTTGTAAACTATCTCAGGAGTGATACATTTAAATCTAAATTCATACATGGAAAGTCCTACAGGATCTTGAGGAAGGTGCCTTAGACCATAACAAAATAACTACAGCAGAAAATAGCTGTGGTATTACTTAAGTGTTTGTAAATAATACGTTTATGCCTCTTAGCGTTTATAGTTATAGTTCCAGACTTACATGTAGAATGGGCACACCTGAAAGCTGTGCCCAGGAGTGTGTTCTGATATGTATGAGTCCCCTTTCTGTCAAAATACACAGCTGAAATTCTGCCAACTCACAGGAGAAGGACGTAGGTTCCTCCTGTTGATCTTCTTGAGATTCCTCTCAGCACATTTCTCCAGCCTGACCAGATCCCTCTGAACGGTGACAGAACCATGGGTATTTTAGCCACTCCTTCCAGCTTTGTATCAACTGCAGACTTGTGAAGGGTGCACTGGCTCACACAGGTTGTTAGTGAATGTGTTAATCACTGCTGGCAGCAGTGTGAGACCCTAAGGGGCTCCAATGCTTTGCCTCCAGCTGGACCATTTGGCACTACTCACAACCTTCCCGATTTTCTCATGTCACTCACAAATCACCACACTGTGCCCTTAACAAACCCATACTTTGTCACTTTATCTAGGGAATGTTATCAGAGAAAATGTCAAAAGCCCTACTATAATTGAGACAAACATCTAGTGCTCTACCCTCACTCACTAAGCTAGTTGTGGAAGACTATCAGGTTCATAAAGCCTGATTTCCTGATTGCACATCAATGCCCGCTACTCCCAACCACCTTCTAGTCTTTAACATATGTTAAAGGACTATTTTCTCCATCAGCTTGCCAGCTTACAATGTCATCTACAATGAAGTACAAAGAGTACATTCAAAAGAATATTTTAAAGAATATAATCTTTTAAAAATATCTTATAAATTTAAGACTATCAGTTACACCTCTTAAGAAGAGATATGTTGTATCAGACAAAAGGTCAAGCTAACCAAAGAACTGGTCTTTGAAAGTGTCAACAGGAACAAGAAAAGGTACAAAAATTGGTCAAAGGCATAGTAAGACTTCTCCAGAATCATCTTGCAGCCTTCAAAAAATTTGCAATTCAGGAACATCCTGTGCCAGAAATGGTATTTCTGGTAATTCCTCATAGATTTTTCTTCCATTAATGTGTCTGATCAATTTTTAAGCCCATGTTCACTAGTAACATCTACCGCATATGCATGAAGAACCACCATCTATAACCAAAATAAGTTAACTTATTTCTATCCCATAGAAAATGGCTCTCTGTTGCTGAAATAACCTGAACCTTATCCACTGTAATGTGTAAAAGCTGTGTGGGTAGTGAGCTATCACCTGCATCTGGCAGCATCTACAAATCAGATACTGCCAGAAAACTGTCAGCTGACAGCACATTATGGAATGCAGAGGGGAAGCAGTACAAAAACCTGAAAGCTGAATGATATGACATTATTGTATTACTTGTCACACTGGCAGGCTCAATTGGAAACTCATGGTATTGCTTTGTCTGGATCCTACTTGCTACTGAATTCCTATTGAAGTGCTTTTTTCTTCCTTGCTGCCTCTGGCACATACTGTGGACACTTGACTTCCCTCCATTATTTCTCAATGAGATTTCCTTACTGAAATCTCAGTGTGAGTTTGTCAAATCCAAAAGTCAACTATCAAAAAAAGAGGGACTATCTCCAACTATTTCAATAAGTTAATAAAAATTTGGGATAGGTGTGTCTGTTCCAACCAGCACTGAGAAATGGTTCCACTCAAAATAAATATGAAAAACTCACAGTACAATTCCCAAAGCTGGTTTATTTTTATTTCTCATTAAAACATATATTTTCTAACAATTTAAGAAGTGCTGCTAGCCATTTGAACAGATTATAAATTAATGACTAAAAATGCAAAACATGAGTGAGCCTAACCTGTAAATGCCTTCCTCAGTAAAGGACTCTGTGCTCCTTTTATAGAGGTTCTTCTCCAGAAAATTTCACTGTGGAAGACCTTTATCAAAGAACAACAAACACTCTATATTGCTAAACATTTACATATATACATAAACAATTGTACCCATTTTAGAAGTATCCTCCATAAAGGCAATTCTCTATTCTTCAAAAAATTTTGATTTGCTTTTAAAATTTCCTTTATTTTTTACTTTGTAGACTGGGGAATTCAGGAATTGTGTATCTGTAAATCGATCCCCTCGCCTTAATTTGCTGTAAAGAGAAGAAATGAAAGACGTCAGGCATGAATATCATCAAGCACCTCTGCAACTATAGTAATGTAATCATAATAATTCAAAAGGCAAATAGCATTAATGAAAGCTTGAAACACTAAAGAAATTAAATTTGTGGAAAATAACTATGTCTGAAAAGACAAGATATAGATAACTACTACTTTCCAAAATAATGCTAGAAATATTAGTATTTTTATGTGACCTCTATCATATTAGGATGTGATATTCCTATAAAACAAAATCCAGTGTAACTCTAATTAAAATATAAATAGAAGACAATCATCTAAAATCTTGACTGACTTTTTTTTTCCTGTTATTAGTTACTCTTTCTCAGAAATACAGAACCATATCATTTTAGGGTAAAAGAGTGGCAATGTGTCAATATATAATACTACAGCATTTTAGCAAATAAATCAATTAGCCAAATAAAAGTGTGACTCTAATTTCTTTCCAATTTTTTTTCAAGTTATCTAGCATAAAAATTTCTGAATTGCCAGTGGTAAAGTGAAGACTTCCTACATTACTTTTAGCTCCTACCTTTCCTCAGTCTCACTGCTTCAATTGTTAGCTTACTCACAGAAGTAAAAACTATTTTGAGGTTGTATGAGAACAGTGCTCTAATTTTTTTTTCAGTTTGTGCATTTATCTTTTTCTCCTGCCACAGTATTGCCAGAAAAAAAGGCTTTTTATACCTTTCTCATAAAGTAAGTTGCTATAATCCTTTCACTGTCAATACTGTTCCAGGGAAGCCTTTCTACTGTCTTTACTTCATGAATACACATCCTACTAACACACACTGAACTCAGTGGAACTGTCCCTTAAATTAATACTTTAAAAAATCCAAACCAAACAAAATAACTTTCTGGCAAAAACTCACAGAATATTTTCAGAAGTAATGAACATAAAGGTCTGCTTATATTTAATCTATTCATGTAAGAGCAAATATATTTGTTTTTTTAATGGAAGTTTGGGTTTCAAATCCTCTTTTAAATTTTGGAAGTTATTTCAGAATTTATGTCTTATCCTTTAATAACCTATACAATCCTGTGCCACTAAATTTTCTAAGAATACTAAGAGGCAAATTACTTATAAAATAATATATCCAATGTAACTATCAAATTAATATATCTTAAAGGATTTCTTATATTACATACAGCTAGTTAAAGTAAAACTACTGAACTATCTAATATTAGTACATAAATTTCTTTTCCATTTGACAAGATTACAAGGACATTATTGTGGTGTAAATTACCTTTAAGTACAACATTCATAATTATTAATCTCTAAAGGGGTTTATATCATGCTAAACATTAGGATTCACTATTATTCTCAATCAGTCCAAACTATATTTTAGAATTTAAATACTATTGTTGTCTTATTATGGCACTTGGAAATTCTGCCACACTAACTGGAGCAGCTTTATATCGACACTGATCTTTGCAGAAGAGATTTGTCATAGCTCAACTGTTTATTTGGGGGCTTAATAACCAGTCATTCCTGGGGGTAGTTCCGTACACAAAAGACAGGAACAAAAGCCCCAATTGATGTGTACCTACCTGTGTAGGTTGGGTTCCTTGTAGCAAATAGTGGGTCTGCTTCGTCTCAGTGGTGCTGCTGAGTCTTCTAAAGTTTGGGGGGATTTAGGTACAGAAGTGTGAAATTGCATACTAGTATTTGTCAGATCTTGGAAAGCTTTTCTCCCTGTAAATACAGTAGTTTATTTGTTTCATTTTAAGTATTTCCTGAATCATTATGTAAACTTCAATTAATAATTCTTTTTGTCTTTCTTAATTCAGGTACACTGGTTACTGCTCCTACACTAAAGCTACTCAACACAAAATGGGACAGATGATCAAAGAAAATGCTCCTAGAGCAGCTTTCATCCTGTACAAACTTGGAACTTTCTGAGATCTGCCTCAGCTCATGGGACATTTCACAGAGCCCCAAGAGCATTTGAGAGCAGCCCCCTGACTGCTCAGGACTCCCTTATTGCATTTACAAAAGTAACACTGCACACAGCTCCTGGCCTTGAACTTAGGGGAGGGCACACATGTATCATCTCAAGAGTCAAGCTGTACAAGAGATTTTTAGTTCTCCATTTTCCAGCTTCATGCCTTCTTCTTGGGCCTATCTTTAAAAAATGAGCATAGCAATCTTTCAATTCAAGATTTGGATTTGGATGTAGGATGAAAACTTAACTATCTTTTGAACTATGCTGAAATAGAAGAAGATCAAGTAACTACCTTGCTTTTTATGCCAGCAGTGTTTGATACGGCTGATCACAAGGGCTTACTAATTTACCATTAAAGCTACTAAAAGCATGGGATCCTTTTTCCACATACCAAAGAAGGAACTGAAGCTGAGAAGATGAAACTGCAAATCACAGACTGATATCTCACACAATGCTCTCATTCTGCCAGTGTTCCTACTCTGTGCTCATGTAAAACAAGTAATTTTTTTTTTGCCATTGTGTCCTAGCATTCAAATGAACCCAAGGCAGTATCAGCTCAATAGTCTGGGATTCAAACCATTCATTTGAGCTAGGATACTGCGTAGGTGTTGGGGTTTTTCTCAGACTATGAAATAAACAGGAACTTGTTGAGAACAAGTATGTTTACAAAATAGACCCCTAATGCTATGAAATTTCAAAGCTATGTTCTAAACTATATTTAAACTCTTGTATAGAAGTGTTAATTATATTCCATTAATGCCATTACATTGCATTATAATGACTGCATTTATTATAGAAGAATTTAAACCTATCTTCCGGACTACATTAAGGTCTTACGATGTTCTTAATTTATCTTACTGAAAAAAAGATAGTCACATCAAAGTTGGCACATGGGCAGGTTACAGAAAAACCTACTCAATATGCTTCTTCTAGGTATCAGAATTCCCGTTGAGCTGCAGTGTTTCTAAAGAAACAAAAATGAAATCTTTAGGTCCAGCCATATCTTCCATTTAAGAAGGGAACAATGTAGTCCTGTTTTGCTTCCCCCAGATAAAAAGCTCAAGCTATTTTATCTTTCAATCCTCAACTTTTTGAATGTATTGGAATTCTTAAAAAAAATAATACATGCTTTAACTAAAATTGCCTCTCACGACTGTAGACTACTTACATCTGCCCTACTAAATATACTGGGATATACTGAAAAATAACAAGGACATTAGTCACCACAATCTAAAAAGATATTGTGACTGATACATGATATAGAAGATTTTGGTGATTTTTATTCTTATCTTTTCCCACTCATTTTATCCACTCTAAACAAGCAATGAGAGGATAGAACTAAGAGCAAACATTCAAAATGCTTTGCTTTTCCCAGCCCAATCACTTACCATGACAAGGTGTCAGAGTATTTTTGTTACTCTGTTTAGAAATATAATCCATAATTTGTTCTTCCTTTTCAGCATCCGGTGCTTCATTACGATCATTTTGCCCATGGATTTCAGAGCTTTTCAGTATAGAGAAGTTGATGGAAGAATTGTTGTTATCAAGAGCTGGGAGCTCCACACTGGAAAGACCTTCTTGGGAAAAGCTATCTGCCTTAAATGGCATACTCTTACAGCATTCTACTTCAATCACAGGCTTCGACTTACTCACAAAGGAATTAATTTCATGAGGGATTTCCTGGTCATCCAAAATATTTGGACCCCCCTGATCAAAATGCCTGAAATAACTTTTTTCTTGTCTGGTCTCAGTAATATCAGAACCAAACCTCTGTTTCTGCTTTACATGCTTATCAGGAAAATTACTTATGTGGAAGGTTTTATTTGCCACTGCTGAGGAATCTACCTTCTTTAACCTGTTAGCATCATCATCAACCTGTTTTTTAGCTTGTGGTGTATTCAGAGCTACACCGTTCTGAGTAACTAAAGCTACTTGCATTTGCTGAGGTACAGTTAGTTTCCTTCCAGCCCCTGCAAGCAATAATTCCTTATTTTTTAATTCTTCATTTTTACAAACTGAGAACCGTGTAAGATTTTCCTTTGGTATCACACATGCTTTCCGGCTGGCCTTTGCCAATGTACGCTTCAATCTGCCTGGCGAAAAATGGCTGCTCTTTTGGTCTATTTTCTGACTAACTCTATAAGGAATGTCATTTTCAGTTTCTCTACCTTGTCTGTAACTACTTTTTTTGTTGTTTTTTCTCTCTATAATATTCTTCTGGTCTTGTTTTGTCTTGCTGCTGTCACATTGGTTTACCTCTGTTTGAGATTTTTTTGAAATACACTCTCTATACTGGCTATTTTCCTCTCTACAGGATTTTGCTGTGTTTGCTTTGGAAAGGTTTTGAGAAGTTTTCCTCTTTATTGTTGGTTTGTTATCTTTCTTACTCATATTCAGAAAACCCTCCTGTAAAGGCAATACATCAGAAATGTTATCTTGGAATGGTAAATGTTCAGAACAATAAACTTCCGATGGGATCTTGTTAACAGACGAGCTTGAGTCTGGTTTTTGCATTCTGCTTTCCACTTCTCCAAACATTTCTGAGGAAGTTCCTTTATTTGTCTCTTGTTTTCTTGGGCTCATTACATTAACCTGGTATGTCCTCTGGGCAGCCTTAGCTTTACTTGTTCTACTCTGTTGCTCTACAGAATTTCCTGTAGGTAGCTGTTCTGTCTGACTTTGGAACAGCTGAGTTTGTGAATCAGTAGTTTCTGTGGTTTCACTATTGTCAGCCCTAGAGTGCCTTTCTTCTGCATGCAAATTTGAATGGCCTTCAGTCTTGCTTTTATTTTTTTCTTTATCCTTCTTTTCTTTATCCTTAGAATATTTTACTTTTCTGAAATTTGGTAATATTTTGCCAGAATTGGCATTATTAATTTTATTTTGGTGCAATTTATAATTGCCTTTTGCTGTAACTGTGAGTAGTTCACTTGCATCACTGGCAGTCAACTCCATATCAGCATCATAAACAGTTTCTTCAGGCTTCATCTTGTCAGTAAAAAGCAGCTTGTTAAAATCTGTCTTACTTTCACTCTTAAATTCAAGAGGTGAAGGAATAATGCGAGAAAGGTTACTTGAACCTTCCTGTAAATTCCTATCGCTGACGTTGCTGCTACTGTTGATTTCATGATGAGGCAGATTCAATGACCTATATTTTTTATCAAAATCTTTTATATTAGATTGAGTTTTCGACTTACAAAGTACTGCATTTTTCTTTCTTTCAGTCACATTTTCATAGGATGGCAATGAACTACCATGATATTGTTCTGTAGGCTCCTCAGACTGTTCTAAGTATTGAGCATTTTTTCCATGAGTCAGGAAGGCACTATTGCAACTTAATTCTGTACACCGTTGATTTTCTGCAAAGAGAAAAACTTCAGCAGCTTGGGGGAAAGAAGAATAGAGTGTAGTTATCTGCCTAAAACTACTGAAGGTTGAACCAGAAGCATGGAAAATTGCACTTTTTTTAATAACACACACATTCTATGGTTGGTTCTTAAAAATTTAGTAAACTGAAGCTAATTTAATAATTTACTGAAGTTGGACTTTTAACACTGGACATAAATAAAACTATTTTTCTGTAACTACTTCAGCTATTATTTGGTTATCTTAACTATCTAATTTCAATGAATATTATTCTATGAATAATTGTCAGGACACCTGTACTTATGGATGAGCATTTATTTTTTACTAGCTTATTACAGTTTAGGAATCTTACTATACCTTCTGTATTGCACATTGAGAAATGAATTATTAAATACTAATTCTCAGACAGCTTGAACAATAAATCACTTACACAGAAATACATCATACCTTTCGAAAATCTATTCTTGTCAACCATTGGCTCTGTTTCAATTAACTTTTGACTATGTGTACCAGAAGGCCAGAGTGATGGAAACTTGACTTGATCTGAATGCATTTCCTCTCTCAAATTAGTGGTACACTCATAACAATTAGATGCTCCACCCAGAGAAGGGCTACCTTGCTGCTTTGCATTAGCTGTTGCAATGAAAGGAAGCTTTGCTGGCAATTCTACAGATCTGAAAAGAGAAAATTCTATTGTGAAGATTTTTATTACATTTTCTATTATGAAATTCAATTGCTTAAAATGTTATAATAATAACATTTTATTACTAATGTGTAATAATATATAATAGCAGAACACAAGAACTCAAGTATGATATTGGGTTCTGTCTTGGAGCAAATGTATTTTTGATGATAGAGAATCCTGCTTAGGGCTGGTGAGATCACATGAAACAAGCAGCGAGTCACTCAAACACAAGTTTTGTCTACCACTCTCTCTCTAAATTCCGAGTTACAAACAGGTAGTTTCTGGATTAAACAGGAAATGGTTTTCTCACTACCTCAAAACTACCTAGGACAACGTACAAAGATTAGCTGTAAGAGAAAGCCACAGACACCAACCACCTTGGCCTTTAATACGACACCTACCGAGCTGACTGTGCACTCCTGAACTCGCCACCAGCAGGGCTGCTTGGGCCAGCTGACAGGGGAAAGGAACTCTGGAGATCCTTTCAGAAGAAGAACAGCAGGGAAATACAAATACTTAAATATTCTCTTATGTTTTAAGTATTAGAAATATTCACAGCGAAAAAAACCCCACAAAAACTAATGGGAAAAAAAAAATACATGCATTGATGCAAGACACATGATATCCAAACACATGGAATAACTTTAAAGCAAAATATTTTGTTACAAAATTCATCAAAATACATAACCTACTTTTATCCCAAAGGAATGTACTTTCTAATTGTAGCTATAACTCATGCACACTGCATTATACATATAGAAGCACAGAGCAAAACTAAGCAAGTTGAGAACAGAAAACACAGTATTTTCCATTTTTAAAAAATAATTGTATTTTTTCCATGACACAAGGACTAACATGGACTGTTTTCTGGTTAAGTTTCCAGATGTAAGATATTTATTGCAGCACTAAGCAAGGAAGGCAGGTAGCTTGCTCACTACATACTGAAGTGCGAAGCTTTTTTTTTAACCACATGATTCCTCTTTCAGGCTGATATTTAACTTTTAGATAGTTTGGAAACCAGATTAAATCCTAAATTTTCAGTACAGTAAAATTCCATCTATTTTACTATTCTGGTTTAATTCCAAGTTTTAAGGAACTGGGGTAAATGTTTTACAACACAAATAGTATTTCAAATAGTATTGCACAAATAGTATTGCAGTCAATTTGATATAATGGTAATTTCAATAAAGTTGAAAAAAAAATCTTACCTCAGAAGGACTGCTTATTTCTATTGCAGTTAAGAGGTTTTCAGTCAAAAATGCATCTATTCCAATAAGAGTTTTATTCTGCATGTAATAGAAAAAATGTATTTTAAGTGGCTTCTGATGTAAGAAGAGACAAGACATAAAAGGAGAATCTATGCTGCAATTTTTTTTTAGACTTAATTAAGCACAAACTCATCTCAATACCTATAAATAGAAAGGTGAACCTGCGACTGAAATAACTATAGGTATATACACTGATAGGCAAAATAGTTCAAAAAAAGCTACAAGAGAAAATATTATGCTGGCAGGTGATAGAACTTCACAAATCTGAGCACTTTAAGAAGTAATACTACGTTTCAAAAAAAGACAAAAGCTTAGTTTAGCTGCTCTAAGTTTAAACGATATTATTTGCAGCATACCAAACAAGTTAGTTTTTGACGAAGTGAGATATTATGAAGCTGGAGTTTTTCTACTTCCTTCTGAAGAAATATCTTCTCATTCTTTAGCTTGCGAGAATTTTCTTTTTCAACACTCAAAGCCACAGCTAATGCTTTATTATTTTGTTGTAAAGATACTTTAAACATAGATGAGTTATCTAAAGGAGACAAAATAATATTATTTTCAACAGCTTCAGTTCTAGGCCCTCTCTGTGTGAACTATCACTATATGATGACGTTTTTATCTGTAGATTCTGGAGCAACAGCAGCAAAACCTAATACTTTCCAATATAAAACTGTTTATGTGGCTGTCATTATGACTACTCTGTCTGTTTCAAGTTTATTTCATGCATAGATTCTGGTCTAGTCTGGATTTTTAAAAAGAAGGTTATTTTAAGAAGAAAACATTAAAAATTGATAGTTTCACAGGAATTAAAATGTTCACAAATTTTTAAAAAAACCAAATTAAAACATTCAAGCATTCTCATAATAAATGAGTTTTGAAAACATAAAGAAAAAAGCTTTTTATTCCAACTATATATGCTCACTGTCCTAATGAAAACCTACCAATACCCATCTCTTAGAGTAGTTTTAACAGGCAGAATTTCAGCTAATCATGCTAAATATAATTGCTATTCCATTTGAAGCCATACATTCTAAGTACAGTATACGGCTTCAGTTTTAACAGGACTTACTTAATAATTTAGTTTTGATTTTAGAAGCTAAAGAAACATTCCATTTTGCAGCTTGTAATGATGCATCCCTCTTCTTCATCCATCCTTTAGCAGCATTTGAGGTGAACACAGCAGATGATGATTTAGCAGTTGCGCCTTTATCCATCCTCAAAATCAATCTGTACACCATCAAGGGGAACATCCAAATAAATAAATGATCTTTTTGACACTTTTCAAAATTGAGTTTATTATGTCTTACGAGGATTTCTGTGCCTGAAGTTGCAAGAATTGCTTCAGTCTGTGCTTTTGTTCAGCTAATTAAAACAGATTAATGAATTAATCAACACAATTAGACATCAACAGAGAGGCAAAATACTTAACTAGTAAACCATGAAACCTGAAAAGACCATAGTTTAAGGTGTTTTTTTTAGCTTATCTTCCCTCACGTTAACTATCCGAGTTCAATATAAAAGGAGAAAACCCCAAGGTTCTATCACTTCACAATACGACCAGAAGCAGCTTGTGCTTTGTCAGGACAGATTTAAAACCGACGCATTTAAATAAACCGCCTTACAAACGGCGCGAAGTTAACCCGAGAGAAGGAGAGAGAAGCCGAGACGCGCCCGCAGGGCCCCGCCGCGGCTCCGCCCGCGCTGGAGCCCTCAGAGCCAACGGCCGCGCGCGCGCAGAGGCGGGGCCAGGCGGGGCCGTTGGGCCGGGCGCGAGGCCAGCGGGGGCGCTGCGGGGTCACACACGTGATAAAACGGTTCACCTGGGCTCGTGCCTTCCAAAGTGGGATGTGCAGCGTTCACTAACCGCTAATCCACGGTTCCGGCTCTTCAGTGACATCTCTGCGTGTTTTAAAAAGAAGTTGGATGTTTGTAACTTCCCAGCTACGCATATTTGGAAACCCATTTTCAACACCATTAATAACATACAATGATTATTTTTTTTAAAATTAGCTATTAAGGATATGAACGCTTAGCATCAATTTTAGTGCACTCTGAGGAAGGGAGTAGTAAACTCCAGATATTCCACTTAGCTGTTAGAGATTTTTAGGAAGAGTTTGAGGTGTTTGGCTTTCAGTTCGAAGATTTCCTTTAGGTTTAAGGGAGAAAAACATGTAATTCCTCAGTGACAAGTTCAATTTCTTTCTTGCTCGTTTTGAGCCATTAGTATCTATACATGGAATAACAATGTATAGACAGGCATCAGAGCAGTTAGGAAGGCAACAGTGATAAATTTACAGCCTAGTAGATTATATGCTGCCTGCATAGCTACAGACTTGAAAGGGCAGGAAGTCTCAGACGAATTTGAGCAAGCCCAGTTTTAATGTGGTTCAGGTAATATTAGGACTGTGAATTGCATGGAAGTACTTCAGTCTAATTAAATGCTTTTCCCCAATATCTCTTCTAAATCCAAAAGCCCTTTAACACTTACATACACTCTTTTTTACTGGCTAAGTGTGCCCAGTTCTGCCATTAGCTCAGGTGGACATTAATAACTAAATTTGATCCAGGAACTGGTAATTTTAGAGTAAGCAGAATTAATGTTTTATTTGAAGATTTACAGAGATGCAGAAGGTTGAAATAAAAAACCCATCAGTTTCTGTAATGCAGTAATTGTCAAAAAAACCTTACTTTGCTGTGTGCCAACATTACAGTAATCTATAAAGTAAAACAAAGAAATCACACATTAAATATGAGTAGCATTAGGTGAACATGGTTCTTCATGAACTTACTATCTTCATCATCTGCTCTAAACAGCATCTGGAGAGTCCCTTGCTTCTACCTTTTTTAGTGAATGATGTATGACAGAGTTTCTCAGTGTGGCCCTGAAGCTGCAAAACCCTATGCTTCTATGCAAAACCCTTAAAATACAGCTTTGATCCAGAACACATCATATACCTTAGGTACATTTTCCCTTACAAGGAAACTTGGAAGTGATTGTAGCCACTATAAAACTCTGGCCAAATAGAAGAGCAAATAACCTTACATAACTTTAAAAATAGTTATCAAATAAAACTTACCTCCTTCTCCTTTTCACAAGGCAGTGTTTTCTTTCCAGATCCAACAATGAGTTTTCATTTCCTCCAATTCCATGATGGTCTCAAGTCTTGAAGACGCAATCACCAATTTGCTTTCATTTAGTTTTTATGTCACTACTGTGGGCAATAAATTTAAAATAAAATGTGAAGTATTGCATTTTCACCCATGGTCATACTTTCCTTTACACTTCACTGAGGAACTCCCACGCTGGAACACTTCACATGTAAAAATCTCCAGTTAATTGCCAGCTACTCCAAGTAGGGAAGAACTTAAAGCACTGCCAAGTTTCACAGCCTATATATCTTATTAAGAGCTGAATTATGGGTTTCAGTCACTTGGGATCCTATGACTGGTCTTTAAACTGAATAGAAATGAAAGGTAGTCAGGGAAAAACACACAGACTCTTGTTAAAGCACTAATCATTGGGGGAACTGAATTTGTACCTCACTAGATACCTACATGTTCATGTCTGAGAAGAATCTTGGTTGAGGAATTAACCCTGTAGTGCCTAATACAGTGTGAGCTATGACTAGAGCACTTCTGGTGGGCAGATTACAGTTTCTCTCTTTCTGGATTTTCTGATGTCCAACAAGACCTGAGCTCATGATACAGCTTTTCCTGAAATTACAGTATTAAGAATTCCTCTAATCACACCACTTGCACAAGCTTAATGAAAAATCCATTTCTTAATGGCTCATCCTTTACATCAAATATGACTGAAATTAGTAAAGTGCGACACAATTATACAGAGGATGAGTGTGTGAGCCTGGCTTCCTTGGGAAACAAGTAAACACCAAAACAAAACCATTCCTGAGTTCACTTTCCAAAACACACAGCTCAAAAAGCACTTTGCTTGTGGGGCTGGTTATGCTGCACGCTCCTATGCCGAGTACATGCTGTACTAAGCCTGAATTGTAATGATAATTCACATGGTTAAATATGAGGTCCAAAACCTATTGCACTGTTTTTACGTGTGTGTGTGTATTGACTGAATATAATTCTGGTCTCACAGTGCAGAAATACAGGAACATTGTCCAGACTTTTGAGGCAAAACCAGGCCAGCTTAAAGCTGAAAAGAAGCATGGAAAGCTGCAGCTTCATTAAGTGAATGTTTAGAGTGAGAAAGACCAAAGGCTGTAACATTTGATAACAATGGCCACATTTAAGTTGCAATTGCTATGCGTGAACTATTCCCAGTTAGTAAGGGAAAATATATCCTTACTAATACAGTTAAACTAGATACCATTATTCCACAAAAACAATCTGTTATACTTATTTTTTCTTGTTTTGCAGTAAATCCAAGATCCATGAATTATCAGCCTGTGTTGCTTTCAGTGACACGTAACTTGTGTTAACTCATTAGATATTAAGCATCAGATACCTGGCTTCTGGGTACACTCTTGGTCAAGAACTGTCCAGGGAGCCTTGGCATGCCATTCCCTCTCTTTGCTGCAATTGGAGCATGATTAGATGCCAAGAAAAATGAAACGTGTTTATTTTACGGCTTTACTAATAGGCCTGAACAGCCATTTGAATGCAAATCTGCATTACGATAAAAAGAAGTGAGTTTTAAGTAGTAAGTGATCACTCAGAGTTACACATTTCAAAGAGAATTTATTATCCCTGTACTACTAGGACCAGATGATGATTTATATGATTTATTTGGCTCTTTCCTCTAATGTTCTTCACTTTACTGAAGGGAAGTCTGAAATAAAATTTTATGGTCCTAAATATTATCTGAAAACACAGTAGCCTATGAATATTCAGGTATTCTCAAAATTAAAAATGTAATAACAGACCAGAATAAAGCAAGTGACAGTTGGAACTGTAGCTGCTCTGTGTTACCTGTCATTTGGTCTGACCCTTTAGCAAGTGAGCCTGCAGCTGGTTTTTAAATACCTTAAATTGGTGATAAAACACCTCCAAAAAGAAATTACTAGTAAAAAATTAGGATGCTACAAGATTAAACCTTATGAAAATAGCAGATATAACTGAATGAACTATTTAAATACAATATAGACACATATATGTGCAGCGTACAGTTAAGTAAGTCGATTTTTACTGGACTTCAGGTAGCAATAAAATACACTCTCAACATTTGGGATTTAGTTATCTCATTATATAGTAAATATGATATATAAAATATTTTATATAATATATTGTATATTATATATTCTAAACATATCTTCCAGCTCATACCTTCCAGAAAGTCTGCAGAAATCCAGAGTTTGGCACTGTTGATTTTTGCACACAACTCCTAGTTACTTGGCAGTTGTATCCATAAAGATAGTTTCTTACTGTATGTTATGGCACAAAACCCAAACTTTGTAAACTAATAAAGGAGAATTAAGTGGGAACTACACAAAATGTTGTAATTTTTTTATACTTTTTTAGAAAATGCAGCTGCATTTTAGAAATATTTTTTATTTATATAAACTTTGTGTAATGAAGCTGAGACAAAAGTTTAACAAGAACCTATTTTCTTTACCTTTCTATTGTTTATTGCATGTATTTTGATGACCACACAAGTCTATGTCAGACATAAGGAATTTAATAGGACACTTTCTGAATGTCTTTTTAAAACGACTGTATAAGGGTGAGGCATCTAGCCTCATTACTGAATCATAGAATCATCAAGGTTGGAAGAGACCTTCCAAGATCGTCTGCCATCAACCCAGCACCACAATGTCAGGAGTCAGCTCAAGCTGCTCTCAGCTCCAGAGCGGCCCTGCTGAGAAGGGCCTGGGGTGCGGGGGGGGAGCTGGTGGAGGGGAGGCTGGCCATGAGCCAGCAATGCCTGATTTCAGCCCAGAAAGCCAAGAGGCTCCTGGGCTGCATCCAAAGCCCCATTCATGGGCAGCAGGGCAAGGCAGGGGATTCTGCCCCTCTGCTCTGAGATCCCACCTGGAACAACATCCAGCTCTGGGGGCCCCAGCACAGGAAGAACAGGGACCCAGTGGAGTGAGCCCAGAGGAGGCCACCAAGAGACTGGAGAAATGGAGAACCTCTCCTTTGAGGAAAGGCTGAGAGAACTGGGTTTGTTCAGTCTGGAAAGGAGAAGGCTCCAGGGTGACCTAATGGCAGCCTTCCAGTACCTTAAAGGAATTTACAAGAACGATGAGCAAGAGTATTTACACGAGCACTTAGTGCCAGGACAAGAGGAAACGAGTTCATATTGAAAGAGAACAGGTTTCTATTAGCTATAAGAAAAAAAAAAAAAATCTTTTGTGAGAGTGGTGAGGCACTGGAACAGGTTGCCCAGGGGAAGCTGTGGATGCCCCATCCGTGTTCAAGGCGGGGGGTGGCTGGAAGTAGATAATCTTCAAGGTCCCCAAAGCATTCTAAGATTCTGACTACGAAGACTATAAAAACAGCGATAGAATCAAGCCCACTCTGAGTATATCCGTACTTGCAATTAAAAAAAAAAAAAAGTTATCACACGGTTTGTGCCATACAGAGCAGCCGACTGCAGGCGGGACAGCCACACTTCGGAGGACGCCTGAGGGGACGCCTGAGGGAGCGCCTGCCGGCAGCGCCGGGGAGCAGCGGCACCCGAGCCCCGGCGGCCCCTCCACCAGGCTGGTCCGCGGCAGGGACCCCGGGGAGCGGCGCACGGGCTGTCCCCTTGCTGTCCCCGCCCGGCCCGGCCCGGCCCGGCCCTCCCCGCCGCCATCTTTCGGAGCGCGGCCTGGCCGCGGAGCAGCGGCGCGCAGGTACCGCAGGGCGGCCGCGCCCTGAGCGCTCCCCCGGGGAGCTCCCCGCTCCTGGGCCGAGCAGTGCCCCGCGGGATGGAAGGGGCCAGCGAGCGGCCCGGGAAGTTAAAGCAGCCCTAATTAAAGATCGTTTTTTAAAGAAGCCGCGCTGTCATTGGTTCAAAAAGAGCTGCATTTTTAGCGCTGTGAACTATTTGCCTCAAAAGAGTAAGCTTTGTGTTTTCTAGCAAAGTAAAACGCTATAGCTTTTTACACTAAAGGGGCACAATATTTACCTATTTGCATTACTAGGTCTCCAGAACTGTTTTGAAAGCGGTATCCTGTTACAGACATGCAAGAGCTGAGCTATTGCTTAGGTCTTGTATATGATATGTCTTTAGCTGGCATTAGTTTGATTTCTGTTTGTATCTGTTTTAGGTTTGAATAGCTTGTAATGCACATCATCATTGGCAAATGCAATGGAAGAGGGCAAGGTTGAAGATGTCCAGGATATTCTACGGCTGAATGTGCGAGGCTGTTTGTACACAGCCAGGCGCGAGTCTCTGTGCCGCTTTAAGGATTCCATGCTGGCTTCCATGTTTAGTGGACGCTTTCCTCTGAAAGTGGATGAATCAGGTAAATACATTAATGCTTTAAATATCACATTCTGATCACAGAGCTCTCTGGCAAAGACACATTCTATATATATTTCTGCATTTTACTATATATATTTATAGTATGTCTCTTTTCCCAGTCTGCTGAGCATCAGTTGGCTTCCAATTCCAGGTAGGAAAACAATTCTGCGTGCATGACTTCATATGTACAGGTAGTTCATCTGAATTCCACAAGTCTACTCGTGCGTGCAAGCACACACATTTGTACAATGCCATGTCCCTGTCCAAACTGTGGCTTTGGAATGTTCTTCTTCAGTAAGAATACAAAAATAGATAAAATTAAAGTTGGCAGAGTATTTGGCATTTATTCTCGATCCTGTCTGTGAACCCCTATAATCTCCAGAGGCATCTCACTCCCTCTCTTCATTACATAAAGAGATTTGGGTCTAATTTTTGTTTCAGAATACCTTTTTACCCAGTAAAAATTGCATTTTTCACCACCATGGCTTGATATAAAAGTTTGAATAAAACTATTCATGGGTCAAATTTCACACTTGTGACTTAGAAATCCTGCCAAAGTAGGTCCAGTTAAAAGAGACAATGGATGAAGAATTCCTTGTTGCATACATTAGTCTGTTTAAAATACATGAAGTGTTTAACATAAGGACTTGGCATAACATAGCAGGACTTTGCTGCCATACTTCACAGTTGCAGTGAACAGCCTGTTGTACAGACCATATGGCTTGGTTGGTTTTCTTGGGCCCTTCAGGCAAAGGAGAGTAAAAGAAACAAAACCAGTATAACTTGGCAACATTCAGGGAAGGTTTTACTAGATGTGTACTGGAACTGATGCTAATTTTAACCCTTTTAAATGGCCTAGAAGCAAAAATTAATAGATCCCTGCAACAGTGGGTAAAGATGCACCTGCAGTTAGAATTAGAAATGTGTCTATAATTAGACTTTAGCATTTTAAGCAGAGTGCAGCACAGCTGAGGTTGTATGTTACTATGGTCCTATGCAGATTAGTGATTTCACTGAAATTCCAAAGAAATGATTACTGCACTAAGAATTTTGTTTTCAAATAACAAATATTCCAGGGAAACAAAATACCATTTTAAAAGAGTAAAGGCAGTATACTTACTCCTCCTAAGTAAAACCAGTACAGATGTTTTGTACAAAAGACTGAATTTGATGATTTGGTGCAATGTGACAAGTTTGTCTTCACTTGCTGGAAACAGTATTTTAATTAAGTTTATGTTTTCAGGAGCATGTCTAATTGATCGAGATGGAAGCCTGTTTAAATATCTTTTGGATTATCTTCATGGAGAAGTTCGGATTCCTGGAGATGAACAAGTTCGAACTGCACTGCAGGAGGAAGCAGATTATTTTGGAATCCCTTATCCATACAGTCTGTCTGATCATTTGGCCAATGAAATGGAGACGTACTCTTCAAGGTCCAATATAGAGCTTAAAAAGGTCCTGACATTTCTTAACATTTCTGATGCTGAACGCTCTAACCTGTGCCATTCACTAGCCCCAAACACTAAAGCTACAGAATGTCCAAGTTAGCCCAACTTAGTGATCACACTATATCATCAGTAAATTCAGAGTTTTAGGTTAAGAAATCCTAGAGTTGATAATGCAGTCAGTATAGTAAAGGACACCAGCTTTTACCATCACTGCAATACAGCAACAGTTTAAATGTGAGTGTTGTACATGCATGTCTGCTGTAGAACTTGTGTCGTAGAAGGACATTTAGTTTCCTATTTGGCTTCAAATTTTTACTTGAAATTAATTTGATCCCAACTGAAAAAGCTGGGGTTTCTTTTTCAGTTTTACAAATTATTCCTAAAACTTATAAGACAAAATCTACTCTGACATTTTTTAGAATGAGAAAGGAGAAAAGATAATTAGTGTATTATTTAAAATCCTAATGTTTTAGAGTATTGTAACTTAAAAGTTAATTCTAATTAACTGGTAGGAAGTTAACTCATATTACCAGCTCTGGGTGTGTTATTCCTGACAGTAATCTATGTTCTTTTATCAAGTTATTTTTCTCTGTATTTCACATTGTCCCTTATCATTTTCCTTTTGAAAAGTGTAAAACAATTCCACACCTTTCAGTTTCTCTGCATGTTAAGGAGTTGCCTTGCCATTTAACTATTTCTGTTGCCTTTTTGTGAACCTCTTAGTTTCACAACATTCTCTGGTAACATCAGATAAGAAATAACTGCAGACATTATTCTAGAAAAACTACATCCTTGGTTTACTGAGCTCACTGGTACAGTTAAGAAAATTTAAGTCTGCAAGCTTATTCAACTAAAAATACTGCATTCTTATTAATATTCTGTATGGTTTTATGTTTTTTTCCAGGCTTTGTTGGATTTCTGTGATTCTTACCATTTGGTTTGTACCAAACCTACAGTATGGGTCCTGCACTATCTCAACACTTCTGGAGCAAGCTGTGAAAGTAAAATTATTGGTGTGTATGCCACAAGAGCTGATGGGACTGATGCAATTAGTAAGGCACTAGGAATGAAAATTCATAGTAAAAGCATGCACAGAAGGTAAGGTGACTGTCAAACAGGAAAGCACTCTGAAGTGAGAACAAATACATATTATAACAATGCCTAAATATTATCATATGTAGCATAATGCAGCATTATTGTACTGTAAATCTGTGGAAGGAATCTTTCCAGCTCCCAAGGCAGCTGGATAATAGAATGGCCACATTAAACAAATAAACCTGATAAAAACTAAGCCTGGAGGTTAAGAATTTGAGAGAGTACACTCAAGGTGGTTAGCATGCAGTTGCTGTAAGTTCTTGTTCTGTTTGACTTACTATTTTTAAAATGTCTCAACAATTAAAAATTACTTTCTAATATTTTCACTAAATACAGTGAATGAATTCCCAACAGAAAAACCTCCAGAAATATTTGTAAAGTTGGTTGTGATTCATGCAATTCTTTTTTGCCGTCTTCTAAGACAGCTGAAGATTGAGAACCAAAGATGAAAGGAAATGGTTTCAATTCATTAAAGAACATGTATAGCTGTACCACACTGTTAATGTATTACATGGCAGTAATTGGAAGTTATTGGTAGACCTGTACTTACAACTGGAAGCAGTTGGTTTTTGTCACTCTCGCAGTGCAGTGTCAGAAGTGTACTTCACTGTGCATCTTTTAATTAAGGTAGAGTTCTTGATACTTCATCATCTTTATAATTAGGATGCATATCTTCCTAGATTTAGGCTGGGAACATTAATATTTATTCCAAGAGTATTTGGCAACATATCAGGTATCAGTTCTCCTACTGTGTATTCTAGAAAAATCGGTTTTACATAATTAATTCTGCAGTTATTCTTCCATGAACATCTATTCTTTCATGAATATCCATTTTTAGCAATAGGCATTCACAGGAGGATTAGAACCTCTTATTTGAATACAATCAAAATCAGAGTAACATTTTCCTTTCTGCTTTATAAAACATTTACTGCCAAATCCTTATAGTTAGTATTTGGTATATTTCACCAATGGTACATTTTAAGGACTTAGCTAACTAACCACATAACTGTTACCTTTAAAACAATGTTTTTAGAGAAGCTGGAAATAACATCCAATACATCTGGAGCTATTATTCAGTAGCTGAGCTGAAAAAGATGATGGATGCTTTCAATGCCTGGGAAGGGAGAGGTAGAGTAATAATTTTTTATTTCAGTACTAGTACTTTTAAACATAAAAATAAGAAAAATATTTGCCAACTATGTATAATAAAAACTCTGCATAAACTTTCATAACATTGTAAAATAGTAGTGGTTGGTTGAGGGGAAAAATGTTTTATGGGATGTTCCATAAAAGGGGACAGGAGTTGATATGAATGAAGCAGCATGCTGGCTGTCAGCAATGCTCATGTCAGCAGGCTGAGAGCTGAAATTCTGCATAATAAAATACAGAAATAATAATAAAATTCATGTGTTTAGTCAGGTGTAAACCTGCATGGCTGTGTTCTCTCAGCTCATCAGTACAATGCTGCTATGAAATGCAGGTGTCAGCTACTGGAGAGTGCCTCAGGAGATGATTGAATGTTGGACTCTGGAAGAATGCCCTCTGAGAGGCAGTTTGCATAATATGCCTCCAGTTTATAAAAGGTATGTTGATTTGCATAGCTGGCATAAAATTAATTAACAAATACAGTGACTTTTTTTTTCTCCTCTCTATAATTTCAGGTTCCTTAAATATCTATGCATGTTGAGATTTCTCTGGTTTTTAAATTCACATTTTATAAAATGTCATAGAGTGCTTAATTGCACAACTGAACTCTCTAGAAACAAATTACTGTGATTTTTTAGGCTGCTACGATTTCTCTCAAGTTACAAGGAATAACTTGAAAAACTAGAGAGCAATGTATTAGTTAAATGGACTGCTAAACCAGATAGTTAAGTGAAAACTTTTAAAGGTAACTGATTTTCATGTCTGTCAGATGTCTTCTTTTTAGAAGGAATTTCTAGAAGTTCCTCTCTGCAGTTTTATGGCAATATTTTTGGTTACACCTCCGTTCTCAACACATTACCTAAAAGCAGCCTTTTGCAGGTGCCACTGCACAGTCACCTGAGCCAGCCTACAGCCGCTTCACTGCTACAGTTTTTAATGTGTCATCTTAGAGAGGCAGAAGAGATTGATGGTTCTAGTCACAGAAAGGCGACCCAGATAGTAATGATGAACAGTTGGGAACTGTTAATTTATGCTTGTTACAGTATCATTTAAACCTATTTGTGAAATGCTGTTGCAGATGCTCTGTTATAAAAATAACTATTTACAGATATAGTTTATTTCTTTTAATTGAAGCTCTTTTTTTTACAGACGATTGATTGACTTTACTGAAGAGGAAGGCTGTTTACCATGTAAAGTGGGTCCCCAGCCAATTAGATTCTCAGGTCCCTCAACAAGTACCCACATAAAAGTCAAGAATTCATCTTCATTAAAGGTAGCTGCTTGCAATGCTTCACATTCTGCAGCACTTCTTAAACGACCCCATAGTGAAAGGCTGATGCTGCACAAAGAAGCTTCTGAAACCCCATGTGCAACATGCACATCAGTGCCCAGCAAGTCCCAGGCTCCCCAGGCCAGGCAGGGTGCTGGCAATGGCACACTGAGCCAAACTCCATCCCAGGCTGCAGGGAGTAAGAAGCCTGGGAACAAACGTGCAGTGAAGCTGAGGAGGACTCCGCTTTTTCTTGTGACACCATCTCAGCCACCTTCTGCATCCAGTGAAACAAAGGAACAGGACAGTGCTGCTGTTGAAATTCCTACTACTTCTACAGTACTAAACAAGAAAGAACCAGCTGTATTAGCAGAAAGTACTACGCTTAAGAATGATAAAGTAGATGGATAATATTTGACTCAGTCTGATAAGACTGGGCAGCTCTGGGTTATATGGTTGAAGAAGAGATCATTATCTTGTGATCCTTTATTCAAAGATTAGATAGAAAATTGTGATTAAAAAGATAATGAAAAAGCACGGGAAGAAATTTTTTAAAGTGAGCATTGCCACGTGTTTTCTGCTCTATTTCTAGATATTTTTTAGAAGTTGGGAAGGGAGGAAGAAAAATGGATTTAAAAAATCACTCAAACACATGCAGTTTTAACACTCCAGTCAGCTTTAACTACAGTGAACCTCAATTTGTACCTTTAAGGGGGGGGGGAGGGGAAATAAGTAGCTTTTATTAGATACAAGGTTGCCACAAGTGTACAACATATGCCTGTTGCAGAAACACTGGAAGTTGAATGCACTTACTGGCACTTGTGGTGAGGGTAAATGACCATTTTTGCTCTTATTAGCAATGCTAGGGATCACCTGTGCTTGTACCCTGAGAAAAGATTCAGAAAGACAGGAAGGGAAGCAGTGTGCTGTGTGAGTAAGAAGGCTGCTCCCTCTGGAGAGATACACATTTACAGACACACACTGATCTGCCACTGGGGCCGGGCTGCTGCAGCTGTGGCATTTTGTGTCACACCACTGGGGGATGGCTTTTCTGGGGCTGCAGGGTCTGAGTTACACCTCCCATGTCCTTCTGCAGGTCCTTTCAGATCAGGAGGGCACAATCCCAACTGGTGTGCAGCAAAGCACAAAGTTGAGGTCGAAGTGCCATGGTTTGAAGAAAGTCTCCCTCCTTCCCCGCCCCCTCCCGCAGGCGGAGGAGACGTTCTTGTAGCAGGGCAAACGTTGAGTAATGATACTGAAACAAAGAGCTGCTGTATGTTTCTACCAGCAGAGGAAAGGCAAGTTTGGATCGTTGATTTTCAAGAGCCCTTTTAGTTGTTTAAATCAGTGAACAAAACCTGGCTTTGTTTTGTACCCTTGCTTAGCATTGGGGGCCAGGGTTTTTGGCTGTTTTTATGACTCCTTTTGCTTCTCTAGCACAGTAAATACAGCTGTCTCTGAACATTGTGAACATTGCCAAAAAGCAAGTTCTTAAAATTCCTGAGACTATTAGAATTACAGAAGGGTTCTTTAAATGTTTTATTTGCTAGATCATTTAAAGCCATCACATTTTCAGGCTTTTCTCCCAACCATAAGGACTTGAAACATAATTTGCAAAAGTAAACCCCCTGAATTTTCAGGTACTAACATGTTTTTAACAAGACATTCTGCCATTAATAGTAGTCACTATAAAGGTGTAGAGCACTATAATTTTCTGCTATTGGTGTGTATATGGAAGACCAGCTGACCTTCAGAGTATTTAAGCTAGTGTTTTTTTCTTTAAAAATAAGCCTGAAGATCAACAATCCCAAGGCTCTTCCTATCTCAACAAAGAAATTTTCACTGAACAAAGGACAAAGCAGACACTATGGAAGGACACTAACATAATGTACTCTAGTATTCTTTGAACATAAGACTAAGTTTGTGAAATTTGTTTTTCATAATAATCTAACTGAAAAGCAGTTTTTAATACTTACCTTCTGTGTGAGTTCTACTTCACTATTTATTCAATAGCTGAGCATTTTACCATGCACCTGAAAAATCTTTTTATAAGGCTTTCTAAAGCTGATTTCTTTCAACTTTTGAATTTAGAAAGCATCTATAAACATGGAATCAGAGAATATAATTTAAGTGAGAAAAAAGTCAAGAGAATACAGGAAAAAGCTTTGAGAATATTCCTACGGGACTTTGAGAGCTTGCATTACCTCAGTATTTACTGAATTATTTTGGTAGCTCAGTATTTTTCAAGTACCATTTGTGTTGTTTGCATTGCAGAAGCATTAATGAGTCTTCTCTTTGTCCTGGACATACTAGCTTGTGGTTAAAAGAATAAAAAACACTCTCCTTGAATTTCAGTAGATGAAATAAGAAAGTGTCTGTGGTGAAGAAGGTAAAGAAAGGAGGACTTGATTTTATCTATTTATTTTCAATTGGATGGGGTGCAAACACTGCCTTTCAACCTAAGTAGTCACTTCCAGCAGGTTTTTTGTATCATCAAATCTTGTTCAATTTCTATTAACTGCTAAGAGTGATACTGAACTGTTTTATGATAGATGGATAGCAATAACCTTCATGGTGACTAGAACTAGATGCATGTCAAGTGGTGTGACAATGATTTACTTTGAATCTTCGTAAAATTATACATCATTATAGCAGAGATCATGTTAAAACAAACAAACAAACAAACATGATCAGCAGGTTATTTCAATTCCAGAATCATTAGGTTTTCTTTAAAGGAAAGATTTTCAAGCACATTAAGTGCTGAGTTTATTATATTTTCTTTTGTCCCAAACATGGTTAACTAATACAAGTTTTCCAAAGAGCTTGACTGCATTAAGTTACCTTTGCTTTTTAGTTTTCCAGCTGTGTATGTGGATCTTTATTTTGCTGAGTTCTACCCTTATCTGAATTTAATGTTACATAAAAGATAGATTTTAAATACTGCTTTAAAATACTGCCCCTTTAAGATGTTTCCACTTCTGGAAGAGCACAAAGTGCAATGGGAATTCCATGTTTGTGTTTGAGTGAGGTCAAACAGCTGTATTTACTTTGCTAATTCAGGGGACTTTTTATAAAAGAAGACTGGCCTGGAAGGGAAGCCTTGCCCTGCCATAAATTCCCTCACTGCCCCTCAGCAAGTCCCTTGGAAGGAGAATTGCATGTAGTTGTCTCTGTAATGAGAAGATAATAACAGAATTCTGTTGAAGATGGGCCCAAGAGCATTTGCCTACTTGGAACCACCATGAACAGTAAAACATTCCTAGAAATTGGCAGATAAAATTCCAAGCACACACATGAGAGATGAAGATTCTAACACAGTTTCAGAGCACAGCCACATAATGTGGTTAAAATGTGCATTGGAATAACCTTCCCAAACCAGCACAGATAGTATAGACAAAACCTGGGGTGCTAAAACTGCAGCATGCCCACAGCCACCCTTCTCCCCAGCCTAACCAAACCCATGCAAAGCTCTTTAACAAAGATGTCTTAGCATCACCAGAGAAAAGTGAAATGCCATCTCTCACCTGTTAGTCCTGGATCTGTCACATACTGAGCCTCCAAAACATCAAAACTTGGCTGATACTGAGAGCAGAAGGTGGTCCTGTTGTGCTGAGCTAACTTACAGATTTTATCTATTTATCTGCAGAAGGTCGCTTGTGAGAAACTGACTTATGGAATAAAGTAACTTTCAATAATGCAATAATCAAGTGTAGAAGCTATAAGGAAAGAATAACTGTCATTACAGGTAGGTTTGACGGTTTTAGGATTACAAGAAGAGACAGATTTCCCAACTTACATATGGATAATATAAGAAATTCCTGTATAATATCTGCATGGAATTTGTAATTCAGTCTCTTAGAGTGAGTTACAGTGAAACTGTAAGGTAGCAGATAAATTTGGAAAAGCTATCTATCTGATGGGTATGCGCAGCAGAGATTCTAGAATTTCAGTTCCATCTACCCCAAAACATTTAATTTAAAAGTGTGATAGGTAATTAACTAGGATAATAGCAGTGCTTGCAATGCTAAGAAAGCCAGTGTCTACCTACACATTTATTTTTCTTTCACCACTCTTCCAGATGACGATGAGTTACTTGCCTTTTAAAATCAGGTTTTACCAATATCCACGTGGGACACTGTATACATATATAAAGAAAATATATATATATAAAGAAAAATAAAAATTAGGGAATGCACTTCATTCTTCCCCTGGAGATTATTTTTCAAGGGCCCCAGAGGGGAGTAATCCAGTCAGTACTAAGGAAGTGTGCAGTCAGTAAACAGAAATTAGGCAGAGGAAATTGGTAAAAAGGAATAGTGAACAATCACCTAGGTGTAAACTTTTAAAGCTACTCAAGTGTCCTTCTGCTCTTACTGACCTCGATGGGAGGCTAATCTTACTGACCTTTACACCTTTCTGACACCTCTGGATTCTGACACCTTACTGTGTTAAACAGTAACCTACTGTAAAATGCGTTCAGCATGGAGGTGACTCTCATGGCAAGGTTGTTTTGTGCACTGTGGCATTAGAATCAAGCTTGAAGCAAAAGCCTAGTCCAGTCCAAACTCAGCTGAAAGCCTCCCACTGATACCAGTTCTGCTACTCAAATAGGATTTGAGTAAGACCACAAGGTTAGGCACTGCAAAGCAGCAAACACCAGAGTATTTTAGAAAGATTTTAATTATTTGGAAGAAACAGGTTTTCTGAAATACAGACTCAGAACATAAAGACTAAGTAATTCATTAGTCATAGCTCTTGTTATGGACAGATGGTTCCTACAGCAAAAATATAGAAAAATAATTTGAATTCAAGTCTAGAAGACCTGCAACTTTTCATATGCAAAAAATAAATCCAACTAGTCATAGAAAAGTGGCTGATAAGGATGGAGAACAGGGCTGTGCATCTGAATAGCCATTACTATATACATTCCAAACTTAAATGAGCATATTTCCTCAGCCTCATAAAAATAGTTTGTCCATGAAAAATACCAATATGTAATACATTTAATACAATTTATACTTGAATTTAAAGATCTCAGATTATGGAATAATAGGCTAAAATCAAAAGAACTGCTTTTTAAACTCTTCTTGTATAGAACGATACTCTCTGTGTATACAGTGTGCATGCATGTACGTGTATACACGCACAGAAAAAAAGAGGTGTATAGAGATTTGCTGAAAAATTCTACAAGATTATTTGATTTCTTCGCAGACCACAGCATACAGACTTCCTGGGATCCTTCTAACACAGGCTGTTCTATGAAATAATAATGTTGACTGGTATAACCATGTATCTACAACAGGCTTTTGCTATTATGAATTTAATTATCAATTTATCTTTCCAATCTAGATTTAATTTCTCTAAGAAGTAAATGCTGCTTTGGTAAGATTCCGTACAGTCATGAGAAAAGAAATGTGAACATACTGGGGAAAGCCTTGAAAGTATGATTTAATTTTGATAATTAGTAAGTAATAAAGATACCAACAAGTTTTAAGCAGCAAAAGATTTAAAAGACTATGTTCTGACTTATTTTCTTCACCAACAAGCTTTTCGAGCAACAAACTAAAATGAAGAGACTGAATTTCTCTGCTTGCCATCACTGTGACATTTTAAGCAACCAAAGTCACAGCTGGCACTGAAAGAACAGTGGCATCAGCAGAGACCTCCATCCTTGCAGGACATAAATTGCATTGTGACACCCTGCCAACGCTGCCCTGGAAAGGCCTGTGCTCTGCGGTGTCCGGGGTGTGATGCTTCCGTCGGGACTTCTCCGAATGCGTCGGATTCTCTGTGGTCCTTGCAGTTGTAGATTGCTCTTGATTTTTCATAGCTCCTTTATTTTTAGATCGAAAGCTGTTATGCTGCTGTCTTCTGTGCTCAGACCTGGAACCACTCTTTGTACTTTGATCTGCCTCATTACTGGCACCTTGTGACTTATGAGATCCATTAAGTCGCATGTTTTGGTGCTGCGGGTTGAATCTTCGTCTCTGGTTAGAAGGCCCATTCTACCCAGAAAGAAATGAGATAACTGTTAGGTTGTCTGAATCCTTCCAACAGGCCAAGAAACACAGCAATCAGAATTAACAGTGTTACTGTTAGGAGGGAACAGGAGAGGGAAAACACGAAAAAGTTTTGCTTCTTACCAGAGTCTCTTTATTATAACTATAACCAGAACTATGAGTACCATACTACATCTGAGTAGTCTGGTATTACAGATGGCAGTTCATCACTGATGCCAAATTAAAATCTGCCATGATTCAAGAGAATACAGAAATGGGGATGAAATTCTAGACATCTCAACAGCAGTTGTTGAGGAAAAGGATCTGCAGGTTCTGGTCAATAGAAGTTAAATATGAGTCAGCAGTGCCCTGGCAGCCCGGAGGGCCAGCCATGTCCTGGGGTGCATCAGGCCCAGCATGGCCAGCTGGGCAAGGGAGGGGATTTGTTCCACTCTGCTCTGCACTGGGGCCATCTCACCTCGAGTGTGGGGCAGTTTGGGGTGCCATGATATAGGGAAGACATTAAACTATTAGAGAGTGTCCAAACAAGGGCCATGAAGATGGTGAAGAGCCTTGAGGAGAAGCTGTATGAGGAGTGGCTGAGGTCACTTGGTCTGTTCAGCCTGGAGGAGACTGAGGGGAGACCTCACTGCAGTCACAACTTCCCTGTGAGGGGAAGAGCAGGGGCAGGCACTGCTCTGTTCTTTCTGGTGATCAGTGACAGGACCCGAGGGAATGGCCTGAAGTTGTGTCAGGGGAGGTTTAGATTTAGTATCAGGGAGAGGTTCTTCACCCAGAGGGTGGCTGGGCACTGGAACAGGCTCCCCAGGAAGTGATCACAGCATCAATCCTGACGGAGCTCAAGAAGTGTTTGGACAATGCTCTCAGGCACATGGTGGGATTCTTGGGGTGTTTTGTGCAGGGCCAGGAGTGGGACTCAGGATACACTGTGATTTTCTGAGCAGTTAAAAAGTACTGAAGAACTTAATACTGACTGATTTTTTCCAAAATCATGAATATTGCTTTCCTAGTAAAGAGTAGTGCAAATACTACAGGATGACTGCAGGAAGAACAGACAGTCACATGTAAATAGAAGTCAAGTGAAGAATCCTCATTGTTGAAGACATGTCCGTTGTAATTTTTTGCTCAAAGGATGCTTTGAATCTTAGTGGGAAGTTGCTGAATTACTTTTATTTGCATGCCTGACAAGACAGGTGACTCCATACATACACTGACATTACACACTCTAACATTTCCCTCCGTGCATCTACTTGAGCCTAAAATTCCTACTGGGACAAAATTCAGACCAACTTTAGTGGCAGCTTTACTTAAAAAAAATGGTTTAGGGACATTCTAAGGTGCTATTACAATGAAATAGAATTCATATTATGTATCATACATATATAAAAATATAATACAATATAGTACAATACTATAACCTGTATTACAGAGCTTCTGAAATAATATGCTTTTAAACATGGCAGGATTCAACTTTCTAAGTGTATCTAATAATTGTGCTTCAACAGCACATCAGCTGACCATTTGTCAAGGACTAAATGTTTCTCCTCCATAGCAATCAGCTATAAAGGAGGAGTTTTCTTTTTCATTCTATTACTGCCACTAGACACTTCTAGACACAGCTGTCTTCACTCATAGTATTTCTGGTATTTCTACTTTATATGTTCACACTGACTTGAAAATGAAGCTGGAAAATATACGCTTATTATCTTCAAAAATGACTAATTAAATATAGACCACAAATCAGTATTTGATTTTGTATTAGCAACTTTCAATGCTACTACCTATTTTTCTGAAAGTTTTTGAAGTAATTTAGTTTAGTTCTGATTGATTGACATCTTACCTGCTTATTTGTTGGGACTCCTTGAGAAGAAGATTCTGTAGGATTGGAAGAAGAGTAACTTTGTACTTTACTGCTGGCTGTTTTATTATCAGAGTTCTTGGCATTACTAGAGGACTTCCGGCTGTGCATATTTTGCTTTCCAGTTGTTGCGTGCGAGGTCATTGAAGACAGCAATAAACTGCATGGTGTTCTTGAGGAATAGTTGTTCTTTGGGTGGGAAACTGTTAAAAAAAAGGGATTGTCAGTTAAATGATCAACATCTAAACAGAAGGCTATATTCTTACCCTGCTTACAGTGAATTTTGGAAGCATTGTTTCAGTCTCACTTTAAATAATGATGCAAGCTAACTTGAGCTAACTATTGAAGTAGCTTGGCTGGAGTCAGGCCATAATGTTCTACACCAGTAAGTCTGCCTCACTGCAAAGCACTTCTGGAGATAAAAGAGTCAATGTAGTGGCACTGCACTAAAATTGGAAGGAGCCTGGCAGAAGGCCAGGCTTTTGGTATCCAAGAGAACTTATTTCCCTTTCTAAAGGAAATGGGTAAAAAAGTTTCTTCTGTATCCATGGGTATCTACAAAAACTGGAACTGAATGCAATGCATCTTCATGCAGAACACAACAGTCTGCACCATCAGGAACCACTACTGTCCATCTCAGTATATTCCTACTCTACTTCTCAGTATTTTGAGATTGCCTAATTTAATAAGCACTGTCATGTTTGGATATGAAATGCACCCAAAAATCCTTGACTCCTCTCTGCATTTCTTCAAACTGCCTTTGCAAAATGGCCCCCAAGCAGTCTTGAAGAGGATTCTGAGGCTAATGAAGTTCTTGATCTTAATTTGCTGTACTGATTTTTCTGATTATGGAATTTTTCTGTTTCCTTCTGGTACAGATGAGAAGTTTAAGGCTCACTCCAGAGAGACACCTGTTTTTATCTAAGAGGTACTTCTATTTTTTCACTTCTAGTACGGAGAAAGAAGATGAGGAATCATTTTACTAAGCAAGCATCATCTGTTGGGTTTTTGAGGATCTTACTCACTTACACTAACAGCTACCATCAGCTACTTCTCCCACTAGGTGTCCTCTTCAGAGAAACAATGCAATGATCTGCACAATGAACTGAATTTTCTGAGTTCAGTGAGGCCAACCATCCCTGAATTCTATTAATTCTCTCTCATCTAAAACAGACTGCTGCACATGGAAGCCCATATAAAAACCCAGATGCTTGTCTTAAAAATGTATTTTTAACAGAAAAAGTACAAGAAAAGGATACTGGATGTTCTGATATATATCAATCCAATTATTTTTGTTTCATCCTGTCTTCATTTTGAGTATATGCTATGATCTCCTCATGCTAGAACATTCCTTCCTTTGCACAAGCTCTGTGGGTTTGCTTATTGCTTTTGTTAACACCCTTAAGAGTGGCTGTTCTTAGCTATAGGCCTTGTATTATCCCTTGTTTGAGGGGTATTTGCAGCACCTAGCAGGGGATGGGCCTCATTGAGAGATGATGCTAAGGGAAACATCTTTTGCACTGAAAAGCTCTTGTCAAAGACACCAATCATCACAAGTTGCTCATCTAAGGTCACTGAGGGCAGGTATGAGCAAAGTTCTTCAGTCAGTGCACTATCAGTCATTTCTAGGATGACACTGCTCCCTTGCTAAAAGCTGCTCTTCTGACTTCACTGACCTGATTTAAACAGGCCTGCATCAAACTGTGCTTATATAATGCTGTACTGAAATGAGGTATAAATAATTAACTTGCAGAATTAACTGCAGCTGGAAGTTATTTAGGAAAGTAGTTCAATGAGTTTTAAAAAATGGTCTATGGTTGTATCAATAGCAGCTGTGGTATTATTAGTCAAGATAATCTTTATGGAATTTTCAATCTCTTATGCTTCAGGGATTAGATAGGGTCTATGAGGTGACTGTAAACAATTAGATGCATTACTGGCAAGTTTTATCTCTTCCTCTGAAACATCCTGGGTTGGTTTCATTGAGACAGGTTATGGGGTTAGATGGATCTTCAAAGTGTTCTGCAAAAGCAATGCTTACGATCTAATGAGTTAAACTGGTTATGCCTCCAAGCTGTCAGTTCTTTAGCTGTGCAGTCAGAAGCTTGTATTGGCAGTCTTTGTAGTACTTTCTCTATTTTCTGATTTTAGGAACTACTTAAAAACATTTATTATTTTCCTTCCACTAAGATGCACTTCTTCAGTATTGTTTTACCAGTTTTCTCCTGAATGGAATACCATAGGACAGGGTAACATACTTTGTTTTAGGGGATAAACACTTACTTTGTTTTAGGGGATAAAAACCCATGACTGAGATGAGAAATAGGCTTCTATTTTGTAACAGGGACACGATACTTGAAGTAAAAATGTGAACCTGAATTTCCAAGCAGAAGGGCAGATGATATAGAAACAGGAGCCTGGAGAAAAAGAGGCTGAGGGGCTGCTCTCTACAACTACCTAAAAGGAGGTTGCAGCAAGGTGGGATCAGTCTTTTCCAACCTTAGTGATTCTATGATTTGGGACTCCAGATGGCACCTGAAAAACGCAGTGAATACTGTTATAAAGCTACTTCTTGGCAGGAGAAATCTGAATTGGCCTCATTAAATTATGCTCATACAAAGAAGCTTCCAATTTACTATTTATTTATAAATTACTGAATGTATGTATTCCCTGGAGTTGGGATCCTGTTTAGATTGAAAACTCCAACTGATCTGAGTAATTCCTGGAAATCTATGGCAAAGATGGTACTATGCACCTGCAGATGGAGTGTGCAGCCCAAGCACAGTGAGTCTAACATGTTGCAAACTGTAAAGTTGACTTGTGTGTTCAGCAGTCCTGCTGCACTCAGAGACACCACTCATATTGGGCTTGCTGCACGCTCACACACTGGCAGGACACGTGCTGTCAGCTCTGCTGAACAGCTATGTTCTGAGAAACTCAGTGAGAGGCATCATCAGCACTTACTTTCTCCACAGAGCTGAATCTGGGTCTTCAGCTGCTCTGTATCACAGGAAAATCGGGCAGACCTGCCCAGCTCTTCATCGTATTTCCGTTCACTCACAAAGTGCTGCAAAAATAGACATGTTAACAGTGATTTACATTCTGAGCAAAAGACTGTATGGATGGTAAAAGAATCAATCAATACTTAAGTTCACTTTAAGGCTCAACAAATTCTTGACCCTGCCCTGTTCACAAGATCTCTGTACAGAACCAAGTATTTTCCCATCCTCACCAAATTATGTCTTACAGCCCAGTGACGGGTGGGTCACTCCCACACTTGGGAAGAGGGTCATTTCAGTGGAGATGTTTGATCACTGAAGCTAACACGTTTACCTGCTGAGTCTAAATGATACACACAAACAGCAAAACTCCCCACTGCTACACTTGGGAGGGGATAGCTTACGCTCTTCTGATAGCATCTGTACACTGCTCAGAGGTGCTACAATGCTTTAAGAAGCTACACTTTCCCTGTGGGAAGCTATTTACCTTTTACCCATAAACAGGAATGAACAGCCTGTGCATGTTAATGTGACAATTCTTCCTTGGCATTTCTGCAAATGGCTAAAATACCCAAGCAGAAGTGAATGCCTGACCTTAATTTCAGCCCTGAGTTCAGAGAGTTGTGCTTCAGCCATCTGACTGGCTAGGTCTGCCAGTCTCTTCAGCTCCTCTGCTTTCTTCTGCCGAGCAGTCAGGATTTCCACTGCCAAATACCAATAGCCAGTCATTAATGCTAGGAAGGTATATTGCTCTGTAATTTATTGGGCATTTACATGGTACATCCCACACGAGACAAACACATGGATCACTGATTTCAACTAGACTTCCAACATGATACCTGCACAGATTAAGTTGATCAGCAAATTTCACTGCACTGCCTGATTTTGAAAAAGATCTGAAAATGGGATAGCTGTCAGAAAATCAAAGTTAAACCAATCCTCCAACATTCAGACAAACAGGGACAAAGACATGTTTTGAGTTTTCCAGTGCTTTATTTTGAAGCACAAAACCAGGGAGCCTTCCCTGAGATATGGAAAGAAGCAATACAATGAGTCACCAGCCTGTTTCTGAAGACATTTGATTTACACAGGGGAATTTCACTTCCTCTGAAAAAACCTGTTCATATACAGTTTATGTTAAAATCACTGGCATCGCAATTTTGCTTTCACATATGGAATATATACATTTGCCATTTTAACAGCAAAGCAGCACTGAGGGCCAACAATCTTTATGAAAAAAATACTAAATATTCATTACTACCTGTCTTGTGTATTCTGTGTAAGGAAGGGGTGAGTAGTTATATTCTTAGAGGGAAAGATTAATCATAAACCACAGAGCAATGATCTACTTGTACACAAGACAATATGACATTACAGTTTTGGTGGAAATATATGCCAGCTATTACTTAAATGGTGACTCAGTGTAAAAGCAACAACTGATTAGCTGGCTGATGGGATCAGTACTTATGGCAGAGAGAAAACAACATCTAAATGTAAAACAATAAAAGTCATAGTCTTTTGTCTTGACACAAACAGTCGGGTACTGGTACTTAATGTAACTATCCTATGGACACAGACTCCCCTACAGCAGTAGAGATCTTGGCCTCTTTGCCTTCTTTTTGCCACAAATTTCCACAGCACACTTGACAAGTCATGTAACCAGCCTATAGTTTTTAATGCTATTTTTAAAGAATGAATTAATGATATTTTACAGTGAAATTGTCTGAAACATTAATGAGTTTGTTTCTCAACCCATTATAATTTATTTAATCAGATAACACCTTCTTTTGAAAGTATTGTAGAGTCAACAAATAGTTTGGGCTGGAAGGGAAAAGGTCTCCAGTCCAACCCCCTGCAATGAGCAGGAACATCTTCAATGGATGGGGTTGCTCAGAGCCAGACCTTGAGTGCTTCCAGAGACAAGGCTCTCCCCCCTCCTCTGGGAAAACTGTTCCAATGTTTCGCTGAGTACAACATGGTCAAGCAGGCACAGAGAGACACAGCTGCACCTATACAGCAGTGTGGGAGCAAACAAACTGTGTGACTGTAGAGGAGTGTGTGTCACAGGGCAGGGAAGGCAGAGGCTGGCTACAGTTCCTTTAGCCCTGCTGGTAAATCTGTGCCTACATTATTACTTATGCTAAGAACAGCTGCTATCTCCCCACCTGATCTTTTCTATTTCATTTTTTTGTAGAATATGATTTACAAGAGTGAGAAATTTTTATCTCATTAAATGTACAGTTTACCAGGTGCTTACCTTGTCCAACAGTTCTGCTTTACTGCTTATTCTAGGTAATGCTAATGTTGTTCCTCCCCAAGATCAATATCCTCTTTGCTCAAGTGACTGCCCAGACCATATGATCTCATCTCGTACTGGCATTTATTTCCATGAGATGCCAGCCAAATACCCATGTTTTAAAAAACCCCTGGAATTATCATAATTGGAATTTTTCCTAATGTTGACAGTAAGACTAAGGTCATCCACTGCAAAACAATCCTTGAGTGCAGCAAAGAGATACGAAAATAAATAATATTCTACATCTTGGTTAGCTTGTTACGGCCCTGTAATAACTTTCTGCCTGAATTTTTGAAGGCACTTTCCAGCCTACAGCAGCCTTGAGAGACAGCAGCAAGCACACTGCTGGAGACAGGTACTGGGCCATCCACTGCCATGCGTGGAGCTGGCAGGAAAACAGAACATGCTGTGTGCAAATGCAGCACTTTGCGTGCTGGTAGGTAGGAATTAGGTTTACTTTCTACAAATATTCCTATAACTGGCTAAGATTAATGAAGGGGTCCTATAATACCATCAGCCCTGGACACTGGATTTCCAAAATAGGGTTTTGTTTGCACAGTTAGGGCTTAAATCTGTGTCTGCTGATCAGTAGGAATTCTACCATTGGTTCTCCTGAGGATGAGTGCATACTCTGTAGCCGATTATGGCTACCTGGTATCTGTAGGTAACCAAAACCTGCTGATATATATCCCTTCACAAGTCCTTCCCAGAATAACACAAAGCTTCAAATTAACATCTTTTTCATGTTATTCCTAGAAAATAAGCAAATGAAATTCAAAACATGAACTTGGCAAATATTTGCTGTTGTAACTTTGTACCTTCTACTTTCTACACATATACAACTGGAAGAGACTTAGACAGCAACGGAGAATTTAGAGCATTTTTTTCAACAAAAATTCAATTAGTATACTTCTTTAAATTAACTGAGTTCTAAATGCAGATGAAGCATTCAATATATTTGTTAAATATATTTGCAACCCTGCCTGGAAGGACCTTAAATCCACAAATCAATAGAAGGACTGTATGCATTCATATCAAGGACATTTTCATTTGCCAGGAAAAGTACCATTTTAACAATGCTTTGGTTACTCTTCAATTTCTTGCTTAACATTCTCTACTGAAACATGTCCCCCTGTATTTACTGGGAGAAAATGCAAACACTGTATCTTGGATGGAGTGTAAGACAGATGTTGTGGTATCCTAATATAAGGCTCATCTTGCTTTCCCCACCCCCCAAAACAGAATATATATACGTGAAAATACCAAAACCAGAGACAACATGAAAGGCTGGAATCAGATCAACTATCACAGATTATTAAGAAAACAGACTGCAATAAACATCTGTTTTGCTGTGGTTTTTTTTTAATTTTCTAATTCGTAAGCTTGATCACTATCCCTTAAAGTTATGCAAGGCAACATAATAACCTACTCCCCTGCTCCCAGTATTCTAACTTATGTAGGTAATATAAGCAAGCAAAAAGTGATTGATAAATGGAAACAAAGTAATTGAATAACCACAGAAATGAGGAAAAAAAGAGTAGGCAAAAAGCTCTGATAGGTAAGCAGAAGGAGTAAGTAATTTAAATCTAACTCTGTATCACCTTTTTGTTTACCTGAATTTCATAAAACTGAAATTTTGATGTACAATCCTCATAGAAATTACCCTGGCACAAAACCTTATCTGACTGCACATATAGAGTAAAAGATTATCAAATGCTGCTAACCAAATTTATGGATTGTGTAATTTTCTGCCAAACAAAGCAATTATTTCAACAGTATTCCAAAACTTCCCAGTGTATTTTTTTTACTTACTGGCTTCTTCTTTAACTTTATCAATTTCTGCCATTAATGACACTTCTTTGTCTACGATGCTAAAAAAAGGAAAAAAAGAAAGAAAAAAATCATAATTTATTCATGCTAGAACTCCATCAAAATCAAAAGCTCTAACTACACACAGACTTCAGACATTAATAATGGGCAGTTTTGAAATGAGTAAGACTGAAAAAATTGAAGATGAAAAAATACCTAGGCGAGCCAGCTACTAAAGATTAGCAATAATGAATGCGTGCTGCTCTACACAAACATCTCACTGGTCTTCCCATGTATCTGCACAGATGTGGAAATCAGTCTGATTCAGCACAGCAATCCTCAAAATCACTGAACAGTTTATTTTCTAATCAAGCCAGATATACCACTGCTACCCAGATTAATACAGCCTAGGTCTTGCCACAAAACTAAGAATGAAACAAAACTAAAGATCTGTGGAATGAGTTCCTTTTCTTCCTTAGAGATATTTTTGCCAAATATGTCAGGGTAAACAAGAAAACAGCTTGTGATGTAAATAAGCATTGAAGCATCTCCACAACAGAAGTCAGCTTCCTTGTTCCCTATTCCCTCCAGAACTGGGAAGGAGTTGTTCCACTTTTACCTGGCCTTCCTAAAGGAATTGTGTGCCTCTCCTTTCACAAATGCCTGGTGTGCAATTCCTGACAGTGCTCATAAGCTATCAAAGTGCGACTGATCAGTGGGTCTGCTGAGAGCAGAAAGGACATGGGGTGACATTGTCCAGTGGAGTAACATCTCTGCAGAATGCTTTCCAGGGGACAGTGCTCTGGTGTGCCATTCTGTATTCCCCTCACTAGATTATTCTTAAAGTTAAGTTCACATTTAATGAACACCACCAATGTTAATGTTTGTGTGAGTAAATTCAAGCAGCTGGGGGGAAATTGCAAAAGTAGGTCAAACACCGGGAGTACATCTAGGCATTCACTCAAGGGAAGAGTGCAGCTCTCAACCCTGTTAGTAAAAGCAACCTTAAACATTAGCTTTTGTACCCAGTGAAGACACTGGGTTACATGTGAACAGGTTTCTACTGAAGGAAGACATTATAGAAAACTTAAACCCAAAACATTTGTCAAGAACATCCTTTGCAAGAAAGGGGAGATCCTGCAGAGTTCAGTGGGCAGTAGAGAGAGATAGAAGACTTAAAGAGAAAAGTATTGACAGGTCCTTTACTAAAACAGGGAAAGACTGGTGAGCAGGCACTGTGGGGAACACATGGCAAACACATAGCTGACAACCAAACATTTACCAGCTACAACATGTTCAAGTGCCATTCATCCTTCCTTGAAATCTTCCACCCAGCCTCACATGGGAGTTTTGCAACAGAAGCTCTGCAGTCTTCTGTCCTTAAGTTTTCCCAGTCTACTATGCCTCCTGAAGAGGAGGAGATCTTTGCATTGCCTCCCAGTAGCCAACAAGAGGGACAGAAACAAGCTGGCTGATGGCAAAGGTTGCAGCAAGACAACACAACTGCAGCATAACACATTGTTTTGTTTCATAAATAGAAAAAGACTAAATTATTGGTTTAGCCTGCCAGATCAATTTAGTGTGACCTACACACCAGAGGAAATAAAACAGCAGGAGTTTTTCATGGTAGAGCAAATCAGTTAAGAGGCAGGCTCTGACAATGGAAGGACACGCTTGATCCAGTTGCCACTCAATATTCTCCAGGCATAAGCATCAAGCATCACCTGCCAAATAAGCAGGTGATGTTTCCAGCTTGCTAAATAGTCATATGTTCTCAGAATTAATCTATATTCAATTAGCTTTTGTAACTACACAATTTAATAAACTTCCTCGACTTTTGTAACAGGTGGCTGAAACGAGTCTTAAGTTTTTACCTATTTCTATCTTCCACAAAGAGAATTTAGCTATCTTTACTACTTTCTCTTAAATTAAAAAAAAAAAAAACAACCTGCAGATTTTTGCCTTTTCTGTCTCTGCTATCAAAGTGCCTCCCTAGTGCACTACACAGGTTATAGGAACATAAACTTTTGTCTGGAGAACATATTGAAGCAACAAAGTCACAATAGCAGAGCTCATCAGAAGAGTGTTTTAGTGCAGCTAATTCCAGGATCGTCATCTCTGCACTCTAACACAGATCCTTAGTAAACTGGTGGCCCCTAACATTTTATTTTGATGCCAAATAAAACCACTTTTAATACCAGAATGAAAACATGACCATAACAATCCTATATTTATCATATTTTATAGTCAAATCTTATCTGTTACTAGACAGTTTTCCACTCCTAATGTTTCATTTTGATCTCTGACGAACATTTCAGGAAAGCATTTGGATGAATAGTAGAGGACAGGACTGATGAATTTAAAGAACAACCACCTGACTTTTTCCTTTAAGCTATAAACTAACATTGAAAAAATTAAGGAATAATACAGGAGAGAAACTGTTTGATGCCTCTGTCTATGTAGGAAACTAAGTTTCCTTAACAGACAAACCTTGAAAAGGTTTTCCTTCCCTGAAGACAATGCAGCTGTACTAATTTATATCAGCAAAAGGACATGCACGCTCTCACTCTTGGCTAAGGGAAAGGAACATACTAATTTTCATCTGGAAGCATACAACCACATTTCTCAGCCTGGAAACCATAAACAGCCATATGTTATATATGGGAAAAGTTAATGTTTCTTTAGAAATTTCCTAGGTCAACCAACACCAGCAAATGCAAAACAGAGCAACACTGCCTCCAAGAAAAATTTATCAAAGTTATAAACAAATGAAAACAACAGAAAGGAAACTGGAAAAAAACTCTGGCCTCGGGGGGAAAAAAAAAGAAGGCAAATGGCAAATACAAAGAGAAATCTTAATGCTAACATATAGGAGAAAGGACAAGAACAGTGTGGAAAAATCAATGGATCAAATCTTGTCTCTCATTCCTGCTAGTATCCCACTGTTTTCACACAAAGGTCTGACAGTCACTTAAACTGAATGGCTTCTTAACTTGGGAGTTCAACCATTTTTAATGCATTTTCTGGAAAAATGCCCTACTCAGCCTTAATACAAGGATTGTGATTAGACCACAGCAAAAGCGTTATTGAGAACTGCTTGAAGCTCAGCGCAGCAATACCCCCTGGGAAAGCATTTTCTTTTAATGCTTTTTAGTGTCCATTTGGCACTAAAACATGTATCAAGCTGGTACACTCCGGTGCCCAGCCTGCAGCCATTGGTGTGCTGTGGAGAACTGGATACTGAGTGCTACAGGAACTTTCTGCACACTCAGGTATGACCAGATTTGAGCTGTAGCAGAGAGAGGAACAGAATGCATTTCAGATCTAAAGACACCTGAGGGAAAAACATTCTGCTAATTCCTTCCTCTCCAGTTACGTTGTTTCTCTTGAGTTTTCTATAGACGTTTGGAAGGAGGTTTAAAATCATGAACATTCTACTTTAGCTCATGTCCTGAAGAGTTCATAATCTTGACAATTTTTTCGGATTACTCTGAGCACTAAAAATCTGAAAGCACTAAAAATCTTCCCCTTACTTTGAATATCAATATCAACATCTAAATATATTCCCACATACTGTTTGCAACTCTGGTGACAAACACACAACTCAGAACCACTTCTTTCTTTGAATGTACCTGAATCCATGTCCTAATCATCAGTCCATAGGTTCTCCTGCTGTAGTAGACCAAACACTGGGACTCAATTCCCCCCTTCACTGACCTGACTCAAGGCAGATCTGAATCAAGTGAGCTTTATCTCTATGACTGATGACATTGAAAAAACAGAGCAACATTAGTATCTCTTTATTTCCTGTCTCCCTTCACCACACGTGTCTCCTGAGAAGACTGATTCTTCCTTTTCTTACCTCTCACATTTTCAGGATCAGAACCTGGGTATCAAACTTGAGCTATCAGCACCATGTCACTGTTCACCACAGGCGAGTATCTGCAGTTTGCAGCACAGGATTTAGCACAGTTCGAACTTAATGTCCAGGTGAAATTTTGAAGTGGGGCTCAGGAAGGAGACAGTTTTGTTGAAGGGACATAGCAAAGCACAAGCTTAATACAGGGGCATGCAAATGAGACACAGCCAGTGCTTGTGCTGTAGAGATATGAGATGCAGCAGGAGAGACAGCAGCTCTCTAAGAATCATTTTGCTGAAGTGATTTTGAAGGCAAAAAAATAAGTGCCCTATTCCTGGTCAAATGAACAGTACTCATGCATTGGCCTTACAGAGGCTGGCAGGATTCACACTACTGTACAATGGCAAAAGAGCTGCAAATGCCAAACTACAATAAGCTGCTGGCACAGCAATGATGGGGCAAATTATGCTGACAGCTGCCTCATTTCACAGTTTCATACTCAGAACAAATTCAGAATTTGTTCTGACATTAGTGGAAACAAATTAATCTTCCTCTAGTTTACAGCATGAAATCTAGTATTTGCACAGTGCTAAAGAAAAGATATTTTCAGTCAGCTGCAATACCTCCAAATCCCCCTAAAATGATTAAAGTTATTAGTGCCTCTTTAAAAAAGCTGCTTCAGATTGCCAGGCTGGCTGATTTATAGCTTTACTGATGAGAATCACAAGGTTTCCTGATGACCAGAATCTTCTGTTTCCTTCTGCCTCTTCTAGGCATTATGACAAACCTATTGTGCCTGAAGAGATGGGGAAATAAAAAGACCCAGCTGACATGGAGGCAAACATCCTGACACAGCTCACAAAGGTAAGCCCCAGCTGCATGGCATAGAGGTTACTGTTAAGCATAATTCAAACAAGTCTTTTCATAACTCTGTTAAACCCCTCAAAATATTAATTTTCTCCTTGGGGCATTTAATAGACTTTACTCTCCCCTGAATCAGCTTTGTGCACAGTTTGAGAATGACTGTTGTTCTGGAGACTGAGGAAGACAGTGTCAGCTGTGGCATCCTGGGTAACTGCAGCAGGGCTCTTCATCAGGAAGGGGGAAGAGCTATTTTTTCCTGGGCATCCTCTGGGGGCTGGTTCAGCTGGAGGGCTGCTGAACACTGAGCTACAATTTGAGCCCTTTTTTCATGAAGAAGGGAGTTAGAGTAATGAGACACTGTTGGAGTCTGACAGTTTAGGCATCAACAAAAATACAACATACTCCAGTGATGTTGCTCTGTCAACACGTTGGAACAGACCCCAGTAGCTCCTTGAAGCTGTGCTGATTGACAAGCTGCTGACAAGCCCAAGCAAGTTTGAGGGATGTTAGTACTGTTACTGCCTCTGCTGTATTTGAGCTGAAGTTACATAAAAATTCATTAAATGGTCCTGATAAGCGCTGAATTGGTCTTTAAGTATTATTCTTTTTTCTTGCATGTATTTCCCTTCTAGCATGAACATACTGGACCCACAAGCAGTGTGAAAAGACAACAGATAAGAATCTCTAATCCAACTGTGTATTTCACAAAAGAATCCTGCACGTCAATCCAAAAACTAGAACTGGCAAACTTTTGGCACAAGGAACTAGAATGATGTGATGAGAATGTAAACATAAAGCCCAATCACCTGTACTAGGTGATTACAAGTAATTACAGGATTACTGACTAGCCATGCTATGTTGTAGCTGGAGAAATGATACTTCAAGTTTCCTTCATATTAATACGAAAAATACATATATATATATATATATATATGTTAGAAAATAACTTGTAGGAAAAGCTGGTACATTACATATTTTGCAATGTTTCAGTAGATTATATTCTTCCAGTGTTAGCTCAATGTTATTTAAATGTCCACAATGCCTGAAGGTTATTTGATCACCATATTAGCATATGTACGATGTTTACGCAGCAAACCAGATTACATGAATTTTCATTCTGATCACTAGTACAATCTGACAATAACAAGATAAACAAAAGACAGCATAAATCAATTTCACTGAAATCCTTCCCTCTGCAGAGCACAATTTGGTAGAACTGAAAATGCCCAAAGGCTTTTAGTTATTCAAGTTCATTTTGTGTAATTTTTATCTACCTTCACTAACATTGTTCTCTTTAGCAGCCAGCCAGCACAGTGTGATCTGGTAAATGCACCATAATTAAAGGTCTATATGCAATTTTCTTTTAAGATCTCTTTACAAACAATTAGAAATTTATTGCCTCATCACAAAAACCTGTTTAAGCCAAAAATTGACATGGAAAACCTTTTCTTGAAAGAACATTTCTAAATTTTAGTTATTTAGTAATGAAGGCATTGTCTCCCAATTTGGCAGTATTAACAGTGGTGAGTATGAGTTGCACCATGGCTTGTTAGCATCCCACACATTTTTACACAAACTTGCACAGTATTTATTTCAGTTCTGATCTGATTCCTGAGGTATCTGAATACCTTACTGGTTTTTTATATGTTTGCCTAAGCACACTCCAGCAAGGAAAAGGCAGTTGAGGTCCTGCTACAGGAAAGAAATAACTTTCCCAAAAGCACATTGGAAAGTGGCCTCAAAGAAAGGTCTGGCTTTTTGGTGTAATGTCAGCTGAAATTTTTCAAGTTAATTATTCTCTTCTTGTGTTTAGTAAGCTAGATTTCTCATTAGTCTGACAACAGCGAGATCAGAAAGGAGATATTCACTTTTCATCCACAATGACAAGCACAAAATCAAGAGTCTACCTGCACAGCCTCAAAACCTGTGTGTCCTGTGCTGTACTGAGGATGACACACCTATGAATGACTGGGAGGGAAGAGGGGAGACACAGCGCCATAAAATACGGACAACAGCTAAGAAACAATGAATCTCACCTCTTTATCTAGCTTGACAAACTTGTTAAAAAAATACCATGATGAAGTAAGTAATTGTAAAAGACAAAGGGGTCAGAAGGGGGACCTATGTAACTCATTGAAACCTGACTCCCCCCAGTTCCATGAGCTCTGTCTGTTCTCTTCACTAATGCACAGCAAGGGTGATCCCAGACTGCTGCAGGTCGTGCGCTGAGTGCCAGCACAAGCCCCTCTCCCAGAGCTGCAGCTCTCCAGGCAGGTACCCAGCCTGGGGCCTTGGTCAAAGCACTGATCTTTGAAGGTACCTGAAAACCCAGCAGGGCCAAAGAAATCTGAATGCAAGAAGATTATTTTATCTTCTCTGTGCTGACAAAGTTTAAGGACTGGATCACATGACTGATGGGCAAAAAACCATCACAACAATCTGCAAGAGGATTTCAAAACCCAGACTTTAGAGGCAGAAGGACTACCAAAAGGTTGGCTGTCTGACAGACTGAAACCTCCTAAGAATTAACTGGAAATGGAGAGAAAAACAGCACAGAACTCTGTCCAGTGTAAAGCAATACTAGTCCTGGCCTTTCCAGCCACCTGCCCATCTCCAAACTACCACAGCACAAACAGGCAGCTCTCACCTGGTGCCACTGATTCTGGGCTACAAGCGACAGAAAACCATCATCTTCCCAGTTTGCCAATTACGGGTCCCAGAAAGGGGCAAATGTGTTCTCACTGCTTGCAACTGTGAGCACTGGCACCACTGCTCACTACCCCACACTGAGTCAGTACAGACACAACTATGTAAGTAAAGACACAATTCTGTTCTTTCAGATTACTTCTTTCCCCCATTCAAGCACTCCTCTACTTTAATTTAGAAAACAATATAAAAATGGCTTAATTTTCCCCAAACATACAGCACATGCTTTCTAATGGTTACACTGAATCTATTTTATTTTTAAACTGTCAGTATTGCCAAACTCCATCTTCCCAGCATTATGTCAGAATTATTTTTTTAAATCTAGCCTATGGTAAAGCTTTCAACTGCTTTTTTCTTCACTGAAAAATTCAGTTGTGTTGATTTTCATGCTCTTTCCACAGCAGTGGACACACCATCATGTTAGGAAAGAGTAGAGAAGCTTGTATTTATGTGGTTCAGTTCTGCATGCAGTGTAATTAAACCTGGTTCTTACTGTTTTCTACAGACTATTTGTGGCTGGCAGACCATATGGGCAAGTAGCAGATGTTTCCTTTTAGTTTTCCATATGACTGTATGAATGCCCAATATGTGAAAATTATTTTCTGGCAGGAGGTGTTAGGGGGAACTGTGGCTCCTTTTGTGCCCTACGCATTTCACACAGATTTCCTGGGGCTCTCCTTTTATCCCCAGGATGGTTATTCAGACTCTTGGTGGAAGAGAAGTGAGAACACAGTTAATGCATGCAGGTTTTAAGATTGGCATCAAATGTCTCAAGTGCATTCTAGTGAGAGGAGAGTTCATTTAGCTTTCATAACCTTCCCCTGGAACTTAAGGACTATTTGGTAGCCTTCCTTTCTGTGCTCCACACTAATGTGAGACATGAATATGCTCTGATGTATTTTATATTGATACAGTAAGGCGAGCACCTTAAGTTCCTTCTCACTCACACAAAGGTATTCCTGTAAACCATGCACCAAAGCTGAATGCAATGAGGAGAAATACTTGAATGCATCAAGGAGCACTATCAAGGAGCATTTTTTTCCTAACTTTCAGGTGCATGTGAGCCAGAGGAACACAGCCCCTCGGCTTGCTTTGCTGAGTGCTCTCACACCCTTGGGAAAGCAATGTCACAGAAAACCCAGCAAGAGCAGGGGTGACCAAAGTGCTGGATCACAGCAGGAGCACAATCCACTTGAGACTGCAAAAGACTTCTTGTGGGGCTAAGAGCCCTGCCTGGTCCAGCCCATGGCTTGTAAAATGCTATAGTGTCTTCTGGCATGAAAAGAACTGAATAAATGCAAGCTGTTATCACTTTTTCTGAGCACACAGAGAATTACTCCAGTTAGCAGAAACTTCAGTGAGGCTCTTTAAGAAAGACGAAGTGAGCCCAATGCAATGTTTTTAAATAAACATTTTTCTGGGATTGCTATTTTGCCCCATTTTACTACAAAGTCAAAACTGAAGTAAGCATTGCATTTCCCCCCCAAGCCTTTATAGGGCTTCACCACACATCTGCTCCCTAGCACTGCTTTTCAGATTGTGGGAGGGTATGCACCATTTTGCAAAATGATAGGTGACTTTTTAAATAGCAGGACAGTACATGTACAGGAGTAACTTCCCTATTGGTTAGGTCAAGCTGTGAAATACTGAGCCAGAAAGAAACACGGATTTTCACTGGCAGCTATCACTCAATAGTTTCTGCTGTTAAAAGGAGTTGTTCTTGTGAATATTTCTGCTGAAGTTTTCAGGACATCTATGGCCACATGTGCTATTCATTTAACTCCACAACAATGGTTTCATTTACTGTCTGGAAGTAGGAGGAAGACACATGATATTATCTTTGCATTCTTCATTCTTTCTGTCATTGGTACAATAATGGGAAGATTTAAAAAACCAAAACAGATCATCAGAAAGTCAAAAATATTACTGACTCCTGCAATGCAGTTTTGATTCTGACCTTGATAGCAATAAAGGACACAAAACTGGTCTTCTACCATCAAAGGAAGAAAAATAAACCCAAAAGAGACAAATTAGTATGTGTTTCAGCATTCAGCTGCAATGCAAGATAAAAAGCTTCTGACTTCATTTAGCCTTACTAAAACCCCTTGGGTGATGACAGCTGTGTGTAACAGGAAGGGGTTACAGCATTGAGCTCATTCCAGTATTCCTGGCAATTCTGAACACAGAGAGCACTTGTATCTGCTGTCCATCTCACCAGCCCACACTCCAGCAGGAACCGGGAGAGGAACTTGGAAAAAGCTTTGGAAATGATCACAATGGAGACCTGACATCATGCCCTTGCTTTGGTCACTCCATAGCTTTCTGGGAGCAAGACTTGAGCAGAATTCCTTAATTTTTCCATGACAGACAAGCTGACTGTGTCACTCTGAAACTCATGCCAAAGGAGGGTAATAAATATGCTCACTGAAATCTTTATCCTCCTGCTAGCACTGGGGATGTTTTGCTCAATTCTGGAGCGAGGAAACTCTCGTGTAAATAACACACACTAAACTGTGCAGCTCAGGAATACAATGTCATCCTTGTATGGGGTCTGAAGCTGTATGTATCACTGGTTCAGGTAATTTCTGCCCAAATACAGTAAATCTAAAGCAGTTGTCAGGGAGTTTTTTGAAACAAGGCATTAAAACAGCTGTGCCCACCTTCCTCAAAGTTTAGGCCACAATATCATATGAAATATCACAAAATTCTCTTTAATTTTAGCAAAGAAGGTGTTAAGCCAGGCAGTTTACTGTTTAAACAAAAAATCCCCTTCATTCATCTGAAGAAAAACCTAAATGTTACACTTATGAGCTGCCAAAAGCAACACAGCCAGCACTGAGATTTCCATAAACATCTCCTGACATTGTACTGTCCTCGTTGCAATGTTCTGCTGAGGCACAAATATTCAGACCACAGATCTGTTATATTCTAGAGCTTCCAGCAGACTCCACTTCAATAATTTAGGCACTGAAGCTGGTAAGGAGGCAAAATGAAATGAAGCCTATTGAAAAGTTTTCCAGGCTATTTTCATCATTTTAAGTACTTGCATTTACGACCTCTTTTTAGTATTACGCAATACACTTCACTGTTTTTCAAACTAAAATATGAATACATGAAAAATGAAGAATTTCAGTTCTGAGCTTACTACCTCCCTGCACTTTAATACCATGACAGAATTCTAAGTCTGTTCCATGACCAGAGTGACAATTGCTTAAAGACTGAACTGCCTGTGACTGCCTGCAGCCAAGGTGAGACATGTGATGTAAGGTATTTTTAACACTACTACCAAAAATAAAAAAAGTGAGTGTGAACTACACAGCAAATGAGATCCAACTATAGTTTTCTCAGAGGAAAGGCCCCTCTGAGAACTACCAAAAAAAGGTGCAAGGAGGCAAGGAGCTGATGAACTCAATTTTTCTATCCCAACAATCTTATTACTACATTTAAGTTCATAAGCAAAAATCACTGTAATGGCTCCAGAACAATCCTGACAATGTTACCAAATTTAGTACAACAGGTGATCACAGCTCATATTCACTGGTGAGACAGAAACATAGCTCTCCCTGCTATACAGTAAAGTACACTGGGGCTCAGTGAACCAGGATCTTCCCCCAATCAGCTCAGCAGCACTTGGATTTTCTGCCCATACACAAGTGGAGCCCTAATGGCCCTAAAGTTACTTTAGATCCATCTTTGAAGACAATGAATACACCACTGAAGTCCAAAATTAATAAACTTCTGCCAATTCTACTGCTCTTTTATAAGATACACTGTGACTGAATTAAAGGGGAAAGGTTCTTCACTCTTATTTGTAACCAAGAATTGTATACCATGACTTTCTTTATTTAATTCAACACTGTCTAATGTAAAGGTTTTATATGACATCTATGCTTAATCAAGGCTGAGTGAAACTCAAAACAGAAAATACTTTTCTATGACAAGAATATACCAAATATGCAACTTGCTACTACAGCAATTATTTCTGCTATAAGTTTTGAAAGGGCATAGGTATACATGCTAAAGATCCACAGTAATCAAAATTATAATGGAAAAAAGATTGAAGACATAAAAAAATGAGGAAAAAGAATGAACTAGAGATGCAAATTAGAAATTAAATGATGGATTGGAAACTTAGAAGGAACTATGAGGGAAAGTTAAGAGAATGGTAGGATAAGAAGCAAAGATGATGGGACATGAAGAGACAGTAAAGGACTGTCTGCCAAAGGAGATAAGATCAAAGATGCAGTATAGAAAGAAGAGACTTAAAGAAGGTAAAAGAGTCTTCAGAAAATCCCAGACAGGATATTTAGAACAGCTTTCATTTGCTCATATACATCGCCACTGAATCTGATACAAAAGAATTAGGTCAAGATGGATAATTTAGGAGTAAAAAAATCCTGAGGTTTTTTCAAAGAGCTTTATGTATGTATGCAATATATGCATATAGTACTTCCTGGTTGGTGAGGAGTATCATTATTTAATGGCACCATGTTGTTTTTTTTTTAATGAAACCAAATGCCACAAACAAAGAGAGTGTTAAGTGACCCCTCCCCACTAACGCCAGTGGCTTAATTAGTCCCTTTTCTAAGTGGAGCTGATGGATCTCTGCAGCTGATTTACCTACCAGCTGTGTAATTCTGCAAAAGCAGCTTTGATCTTCTTCACTGAATTATCCACTTCCTCTTTGATCATCACACGATATCTGGTTAGAGAAACAGTGCAACGCTGCAAGTCTTTTACTGACTTTTCAATGTTTGGCCCTAAAATAGAAAACAAAAATTGCATGGTAGTCAGAAAGTTGGTTTTAGTTTTTCTGAATGAGGCACCAGGAATAGTTCAACATATTATTTGCCCAGATTAGAATGAAGTGGTTTTTCTACTGAAGCCCATAAATCCAACTTTTCCATAGTCCCTCCCTAGTGCTCTTCAGTTTCTAAACATGTTTGCAGAAATGCATCCCCCAAATAAAATAAATATTAGAAAGGCATTATTAGTTCAAATTATTCAGTTTAATATGTTAAATAGACCATAAATTGTTTTATTCATTCTGTTATAATTCTGCTCATACTTTCCAACACATCTCTTTTTTAACTTATGTGAATTCAGAATTTTTTTCCTAGAGGCCTCAGCTGTTTTTTGACCTCAGAACACAGCAACCACAGACCCAATTTACCTCTTTTTTTGACTGAATCATCTGTCTTTGTTTCAAGCTGGGTTGACGCATTGGGTAATTTAACTGAGGAAGATTTTGACTTTGGCTTGCCTAGATTACACTGGAGTTGAACTGAGGACTGAAGGGGCTCATGCTGTTCTACTCCATTAATAGTCTTTGGGTTTGATTCCACAGACACTTTCTGGCGTTCTCTGTCTGCAAGAAAGCATTAAGGAAGAAAACAGAGAGTTGTAAGATTCAGAAAGCTAAGAAACCTTGCTGTTAATTCAGAATGACTTTATGGTGTTCTCCTGGCACACATTCTACAGAACCTCAGAGAGCTATGACAACAAATGAAATGGTTTTGGTAATTAAACACTAATTGGAACACTTCTTTATTTCAATAGTGTATAAAAGAAACTCAATTAAAAAATCAACTCTTCCATGCCAATAGGGAAAATACCTCTTAACATAAAAAGCATGCTACCAATTATAATATTTGCCCAAATATATATATATATAGCACACAAAAAATGTTCTTAATTTTATCAGCATTTTAAAAACGCTGATTAAACATTCCTACCTGAACTACTTACCTTGCCTGACTACAAATTTTGATCAAAAGCTGCTGCTAAGAGGAGCCAAGCAGGAAATGAAAGTATGTTAAAGATTAGGCTCCTGAGTTCAACAGCTTCAGAGGGATAAGATAACAATGCCTGAGCCTGTTTGGCTGCTACAGGACGACCTGATTTCCTCTTTCCAAAACTCCAAGGGAATTCAAGATACAAGCATCATAACAGAGAAACAAGCAGCCAAAGCATGACTGTGAAAACTGACAGGCAAGACCAGCTATTACTGCCACTGTGAATTTTAGTTAAGGAAACAAGCACAGAAAGTGATTTGTTAACTCATTTTTCTAATTTTTGTACGCACTTCAATGAATGAGTGATTCTTCATTCTGAAGATACTTTTTATGCATCACTTTATTCAACTGATGATGCATGGTGTCTGGAGAAAAGGGACCTGTCAGATTAACAGCTGGATTAAAGCCCATGGAATGGAATAAACACTGCTGGGATTGAGGGATATCACATGGATAGGTGCAGCTTATCAACTAGTGACTTCTTTCTGCCCTGGCTGGGCATTAGGACAGGTGGAAAGTGCATCTTGGTATGTTTAATGGCAATCACATACCACCAGAGAAACAAGAAGGAACATCAGTGCTCACATTTTAAATCAGCTTTTAAGGGCTTTAAAATGCTGAGTCTGAAAACAGAAAAGCTATCTTCCATAAAACAGTATGTAAGAAAGTCCTGAAAGAAGCCAAAAAACCCTGTAAATCTGTGAAAGCAAGAAACCCCAGCAAAGAAGTGCTCTGAACAGGTCAAAGGTTTGATCCAACACCAGTCTCTCACACACAGTGAGTGGCAGTTCTCTCCTGTAAGAGAACTGCCACTAACCCTGTTCAACCCTGGCTGCATCTCACACTAATGCAAACAGAACATTCCTTACAAATCAAGGCTTTCTACTCTCAGTTGAGGCTGCCCTTGCTACGTAACTCTAACATGTAATTAGAGACCAGCAATCTATCAGCTAACCTATAAAGAAAAGCCAAAGCTCTTTGGTTCTGTCCTAAGATTTGATCTTCTGAAATTTGTTGTTAACCTGCATAATTTTTACTGCATTTAATTGGCAGCTTTGGTACACTTGTCAAGACAAATTACAAACTTGACTTTTTGCCTAAAGAAGGTCACCTAGAACAAGGATTATACTCTAAACTTTTTGATCCTCTTTTGTCTGCAGTATACTTTGACTCTGTTTCTTCCAAAACTATACGAGCTACTTTGAAAACCAGCAGAAAGATGACCAACACAGGCTAGCAAACAGTAGTTTTGCATGCTGCAACTGAACTTTTAAATTTGACTGAAGACAATCAAGACAACTAAAAACAGATTGAGAAAGTCTGCAGCAAGCCTCTGAAGACTTGCACAAGCTAAGACACAACGTATAACAAAATCTAGGAACAAAGACTCTGCCAAATACCTGCAAGAGAAGTCAAAATCTGGATAAGAGTAGCTGCAAGTAAATTGTTCCATAGTTCAGTATGTGGTGGCTTGGAACTTTTATCGTGTCACAGTCTATCGTGTGACATCCGCTGCATTAACAGTCAAATATGACTACACCTGCCAGTAATGGTAACAGCCCAGATTAACTTGCTCTGAAATCTGCTGAGCTGCCATCTTCAAAATGATGGTTTATCTTTTTGCAGCAGCTTGCCATTCAATACTTTTCAAATCAAGTGAACCTCACAGATTCTTTGGCTGAAAAAAGAAGAAAGCCATACATCCCCTGAGATATAAACAGGAAGTTCGCAAGGTTCATTAAAAATCCTCCTACATGGAAAAACCCTCCTACATGGGAAGAGATCAGGATCTGATTTTACCAAGGTCCCTGCAAAAGCAACAGCATGGCAAGGCAGCACTAAATATCCTTTCAGTGCATTCACACTGCTTCTTTACAAGGCCATGCACACAAAGGGTAACAGCAACTAAAGATGTCTAAGAAAAAGAAAGATGGAATAATGGCAAGAAATAAGCAGATCTGAACTAAAGGCAATAGCCAAATGTTTTTGCCCCTTATTTTCTATGGAGAAATGCTTCATTTTTCCTTCTTATTCCTGAAGTTCCTTCCAGGCCGCCAGGATTTTATGGCTCTAAAAGTCCTAATCTCACAGACTGGGAGTTGGTATAGACAAAGCTTCAACCTCATCTTCCTCAGGGGGTGGAAAGTATTAGGAACTCTCAACAGACACCTATGATCCTTCTGAGCTGTGAGCCCTCTGAAGGAGATGGTGAAATGAACTACAGTAACATTCATTTGATAGGGAAGGAACCAAGACAAGCTAGACAAGGACAACACAAAGAGAGATCAATATGAAACAGGTGCACTTTGGACTCACTTCAACATTTCACACTGCTTTAGGAGTCTGTAGGACTTGCTCAGGAACTGCAAGGACACAGCTGCTGGCCCCTGAAGGATCCTGATCACTTCAGCACAGATGTAACAATATGAATATAGGTGGCTTTTGACTCTAAGGAAGTAGCTATCATACTGACTACAAAGAAAAGGATACTAGTGCAACTGAAAGCGAAGAAGAAATTACTTTCTTCTCTCTATTAAAAAATTGCCAGGAAATTATTTTACTATGTAAGGGGAACTTCAATATTAAAGTTTCAGGGTTTCCTTTCTCTCTATTTCCTTTCCTTTCTTTTCTGCCTTTTTTTCTTCTGAAAGCTCTCTCTACCACTTTCTATTGAAACAGAGATGTGTCTAAGTTGAAAAAAATTGTAAAGCTATGGTAATTTCTCAGTTGCCACTAGCAAAAGCCAAGAAAAATTTCCAGATACTTTTTGCCCTTCATATGTACAACTAACTCCAAACTGTTTCAAAGAGAAAAAAGCAGGATTCAATCCCACTGACCCATGAAAAGATCACTAACAGCATGGGTACTCTTCTTGCATTCTGTATCTGTACCACCTAGAAAACACTCCCCATGCACAGGCTATTATGTCTACATATCTTTATTCATGCACGTTATCATTTCAAAAAAATGCCACTCTAAGAAGTGTGACTTATACCACAAATGTTTATGTCTTGCAAAATACGTGGCAAAAATCTTTTAGTATTATGGAAGTGAAGAATTTTCTGGCTTATGCCCTATTTTATCCAAAATTAAGTAGGAGTCTAGCAAGGGTAGGGAGTGTATCTCTGGTCCTTTGAGAGGCATCAAATTTTTAAGACAGAATTTCTTGGTAAGTAGTTTGTTTGGCTGCTATAGATTGCACAGTCTTCATTTAATTAACCAGAGGCTGGCACCACCAAAGTCATCTGAAAGCAGCAGATAATTAATTTCAGGACTTTAATCATTACTTTGGCACATTCCTTTAAAATGGTGTTTCAGAGCTGTATTTGCAACCATGGAAAAAGGAATTTCAAGGAAAAGTCTTAAGACACAGGAAGAAAATACTAACAGCAGTAATCCAGGCCTGTCAGATGTCTGAAATGTGAAGAGCTGAAGAAATACTATCAGTATGACAACTATTAAATATGGGCTTTATGAACTTGTAGGCAAAAGCTTTCACAGAGCTTCTGCCCAGAGCAGTGAGTTTGTTCATACTGGTGTTGGTATACTTGTAAGTCTATACTTACTACAGTGAGGAAAAACTTTGTGTTGCTGCCCCTCCCTGTTTCAAAAATGGTAACTAGATAACTAGACCCTGTGAGAAACTAAATGCATGTACTAAAAGGCTATCAGAGTGCCTTTCCACATCACAAACGCCATCCCCTGCTACAAAAAGCCAGTGGTTTCTACTGTGACTAGCCTGTGTAGAGAAGATGAGAAAAAGAAAAAATGGACTAGTTTGGAATAAGCAATAAAGAAATCCAGTAACATGACACACGCTCATAGAGCTCAGATATCTTTACTCCACATGAGGGACTTAATCATCTTGTGCTAACAATTTGACATCCAAGCCATTTTCTAACCCTGCATTCTTCTGTATTTCTACCTGTAATATTCTGTATCACCTGGTCTATCTATAGGAGAAAGACATTTTGCGAGGAAACATATTGCAAGATGAATAGTGAGCATATAGAAATCTATTGGCATGACTTTGATAGTTATGTGCATTATTTTTCCACAAAAACATCTCTACAACACCTTCATGGCAATACAAATACCATGATCTTTATGTCAATGAAGGCTTGTCTGCTGGCAGTTGTAAAGATGCTCTCTGTCAGAGGAACTGACCTCTGATTTCTGGACAGTCCAGAGCCGACCCCACAAATGCAGAGCCTTTGTTCTCAAGGGAAGTGGTTTCCAGTTTCTGATTGGCAGAGCCACGGCCAGGGCTGTCCTTAGGGCATCCATTCATGTGACAGTCATTTATTCGCTGAGGCTCTTGAGATGCCTTCTCAGGTCCACTATTGTTGTTTTTAGGATCTTTATTGCCTTGGTGCTGTTTAGATTTGCTTCTTTTTCTCCTATTGTTCTAAATGGAGAAATATCACAAGAACAGAGACATTACTCAATGCAAATCATACAAACTCAGAATACAATCAGTAAATTGGGCACTGTTAAGTGGCTGTGACTATCCAGGATACAGTTTCTTATTAAAAGTGTTTCTGTGCATGGGCTGTTTTGGGATTTGTCCTGTGCTTGTCCAGGGTCTGGCTCCCACACCCAGATACACACATATGCTGTCCCAGAAATTTGCTCAGAACACTGGGCTTAATGAGAAAGTGACAAAAGAATAGGATTAAAAATAGTACACACATTTGTTTCAAGTACTGTCTACAGGTGTGAATGAGGTCACCTGTGCTGGAAAAGGCCAAGTACTGACCCAAAGTACTACAATTCAAGTACAGGCAGCTGACAAATGATTTAAATGCCTTGACTCTAAAGAGCAAGTTCTTACCTTCTTTTTCCCTGTCATATTCCATTCCTTTAGAACCTGAGTTGCACTGCCTAGAGAAAGGAAAGATAAAACATTTCAACAAAAGCTCAGTTATGAAAAAGAATCAGTGTGTTCATGATCAGTTTCTAGTCTCCTAGCTGAGAAGCATTTCAATTTGTTGTGAATTCTCTTACATGGGAGGAACAAAATGGACACTGCTGCCTTTCTTCTTCTCAGTTACCTGTTGTGATTACACTGCTTACAGTGGATGGTCTTCTTGGCACTACTGTCTCTTTATGGACTTCATTGTACAAAGTCATTGTGTGCCTAACTTAAAACATTAGTGTAAGACCCAGAAAAATCAACACTCAAATCTCTTGCCTGAAAAGGAAAGTATCTCAGCACACAGAGCCAACACTGAGAACAATAAATAGTCCACCCTGACTCTAGAGCATCTGAAAGTTTTAAAAACTTTTGGCATTTTTATAATGTATTTTTTATGTGTTACCTGTCATCTTCAGAAGACATAACAGTATTAAAAGTAAAGAATTAGCAAGAATTTTATGCAAGAGAGTAATTTTGTGGACTCTTGCATAAGATCTGCATCACACAAATTAAACTTAGGCCTGGCAAAAAAGAATGGTAAAAAATTATACTTAGAAGTAATCACAGTTATATTTGAAATTCTGCCTGTTAGCCATAATGAGTTGCTTAGATAAATTTATAGAACAAAGCAGGCAGAGCCTTGGTCAGGGCAGTATCTGCTGACATGTTAGAAGAAAACTGTTCTTCTAATTAATATCATCATTTTGTTCTCCTGGAGCCTAATGCTGAAAATAGACCTCATGGTAAGCACACAGTCTGAATTTTCTTCCAAACTACTACGGCAGTATCCGCCACAATAATATTTTTAATCACCATCAGGTTAAAGATCTTCTGCTTAATTTTAACAACCACTTTACCATCACTTCACAAATCTAGTAAATACTCAATTATTAGCCTTTTCAAGTGGATTTCATACTCAGCCATTCTTCTCACTCCTTTCAGTGAAATCTTGATATTAGTATTAAGCAGAATTGCTGTTTTCAGACCACCATGAGTTGCCAACTTGCATTCAGCCAAAGATGTATGAGGTTTTCAGATGTAACAAAATTACTTTTCTTTCACAATAAACCAGATCTGAGATTATCTGGTGAGCCTATCACACACAATAGGAAAGATTACATATCCTGCTAAGCCAAATTTGTTAAAATTGTGAAAAAAATTGCATGGAATCCATCAAAGCCATGTTTTATTTGCTAGATGACATGACAATGCAGATAGAAGGCTAAGACAACTTCTATTCCATGTATAACTATATACATATTTATAATTAGTTACACACATACTTATGTACATGTAAGCACAATCCCCTCTCCTAAAGGTACATCATCTTTTGACAGGTACCATGTTTCTGTATGAAGTAATAAACATTTGCTGCACATTTTATCCATGCTGCTGAAAATATGTGATTTCACGTGACAGTTTTGTTAACTGTTTTCACAGTAGCAACCAACACCCTTTTTGTGTTGGCTGGTGATGTCTTTGCTTTGCTTCCCTCAGCTTCCCTGTGAATACTATGCATGCTGAGAGTTACTTTAGGGATTCACCCAACTAACCTGTTTCTTCTAATTGGAAATGCACTAACTGTCCAAATCCCAAAGACCTCATTTGAATCCACCAGGATATTTTCTTGAATACATCTACAAAGCAGCTAACAGACCCTCTGATTATGCTTAATAGGGTAAACTAGCATAGCAAATAAAATATTTGAACCTTCTTTCATTTAAATCAAATTTCACATATACAACAAAATTCATAAGAGAGGCATCACCTAAATGTCACTCCAGATACAAAGTGAGACAGGAAACTAAATTTGAATATTTCTTGATTCAGCAAGCAACACCTCTGAGAGAAGCACTGCATGGAGGTGGCTCAACCTTTCCATTCAGCATGGCCACCCCAAAGTTTTTCATTGCAGGACTTCTCAGCGAGTGTTACTTCAATCTTAGCAATTTTTGTCATTTGTGTGAAAAAATATTTCAATTATGCATTCTACCCACAGTGGCACCTGTGTGGATACATATCTTTTCTGCTCTTTCCAGACAGTAATAAATATTAGCTATTTTCATATATTCCCTCACAAAGACTTCTGAATAGTAATCATGAACTGGTGAAGTTCAAACAAAGATCATCTGAACTTGGGTGTAACAGCTTGCTTTTCCTCACAACTTCATTGCACTTCTTGCAAAGTTTGTGCTTGCCCTGTTTCTTTCTTACAGCAGGTGAGGACACACAGCTGTGAAAGCACTTGCCCTTTGGAGGAACCATCGGAACAATTCATAAGCCACAAGCAAGCCATGGTAACTTATGATAAAATAAACTGAAAGCAACTTACTGAATAGTCATGGAACAATCCTCCACTACCTTCCTCAGGACATACATTACAGCAAAACAAAATTATTGTTAATTAGATGCATCACACTTTCCTCTTTCTCTGTGTGTGTGTGCACAGACAAATGCAATTTCAACACATTCCTCAGAATGTAACTGTCTGTGCAGCTGCCTGAAGCAAAAAGAACTATATACATCTGATGGAAGAATTTTGATACATTTATAAATAGTCCAGTTTAGTTGCATCTGCTTTTTGCATATTGGTAATTCCTAGTACATGACAATGCTTTTTGGCTGATACATTTCAGTAAATTATTACAAATCAAACCCAAAAATATTCTGAAGTAAAACAGACATGAATTAAACAACTTGCTGAGACAGCAAAAAATGACGTACAATTTTTAAGATATACAGGGCCCCCAGAGACAACCAAACTTCTACTATCATTTATGTAACCCCAAGCTACAAAAATTTTGAAAGATTGCTCATGGTATGCCATTACTTCAGCAAAGGGTTTCTCACAGATTCTGTTGAAAGTTCAAAATACTTGACTTTATATATTTACAAGGAGAGTTTTATTAAAATAATAGTGACCTTTTATTGGTGATGGTCTCATGACACAAAATACAAACACGGATCCAGGTTTAAATGGCTCTAACTTTCCTTGGTTCAGCCATTACAAATGTCAAGGCTATTTGCAAAATTCAGATTGAGGTTTGAATGTCAATGTATGCATCAAATTCAGGGGCTTAGGGGCCTGGTTATGTGTTTCAGAACTATCCTGAATTGTTCTTAGCTACTGTATCTTCAAAAGTGAATAATTCCCTGACATATTACTTTAAAAAGCATGCAGAATAAAAAAGCAGATCTGCAGTAAGAATGGCTTCAAAAATGGCAGTCAGGTAGAACAGATGAACTGACATGTCAACCTCATACAGTGAAAAAGCAAAGATGCAGACAGGAGCATCAATTTTGTTATAATTAACAAGTGTCACACATCAGATTTCAGAAGAACCACAGAATATATTTTGAGCTACTAGAGACAACAAATACTTTGGCATGTGATTGACTCCCTCCTGCATTAGTGAAAAAGGTACATTGTACTCACCATCCATGAAAGCTTGAACAGCCTTGTCTACATTGTTATCAAATTGCTGCAACACCAGAACTATCTCATTATTGCTTTTGTTTGGAACAATTGATCGGATTGCATTGATCTGTAAGTAAAAGAAGACAATAACATGAATTTCTCATACTCCTTTAGACTATAAGGTACCTCTGTGCAAATGCATGTTTATATAAATGCCTGTTACACTGCTGTGCTCACGAGCTCACAGCAAAGTATCTGCACAAAGCCATACCCATCCTATCCTTACCCAGCCATGCAAATAATGAAGCAATTTCTTCATGACATCAAATCATAGAACTGGTAGCCAGTAATCCCAAAACCAAATCCTACTCTCAGTCACAGCAGAAGAACTAGTTTAATTCAACTGACAGAATTTGGCCTTATGCTACTTTCCTAAGTGGTCTATTTGCTGCCAAGGGTCTCAACATATCACCTTCACAAATTTAGTGAGCACACAACTTCTTCAACAAGGCTCTTGCATGGCCCTGCTACATCAAAGTTATGACGGATGCTTTTTTGGCATCTGAAAGAGTAACATGCATAAAAAGAGTCAGAGGCTAAAAGAGAACAATATAATTTTTAAAAGTTCTAGTGGCTGCTCAAGATAATTGCAGTTTGCTGTTCCATGTACAAGTGGCCAGGAAGCTTGTGTAAAAAAATCCTGAACAAAGGGCATGGGATGCCAAATGCTTCCTTCAGGAAACTGCTGATGGATGAGGTGACTCTGGCATGTCATGCTTAAATTTCATAGCATTTGCTACTGCTGTACTGTCAGTATCCATTGATACCAAATGGAATTCAACTCATGATGTTTTAATAAAATATTCCTACTGGAATCACATTGATCATTTATTTTCTCATCCCTATATATTATAGCTGAAAGCAAACAGTTACACGAAACTTTGTTGCTATTTTATTTTAATGCTATAAAAATTGTACTAGATCAGACCAAAATAAAAATATTTAAACATAATTAACAAAACAAATGCCTATGACAAAAAATGAGAGACTCTGCCAAACCAGTTTAGCTGTTCCAAATCAGTTTTATGAGCTTCTGTGTCAAGATATCCAGCATGTATTTAGAATCAGAAACTTGTTATTGTCCTGCAAATGTTTATCTGGCATCCTCCTTTGTCATCCTTCTGTGGGAATACATCCTTGATTAGGGTGTACTTTATTTACTGCATCCCAATGTCATCATGCTAATTGTGAAGCAGTGTGGTCTTTTTATTGTACTGTGTAATATAATTGCAAAAATGTAATACGCGTTTAAGGGAATTAGGCTGGCTCACATGGCAAAAGCATTCACACTACCATGTGACTACCATGTCTTAGCTGCCCAGCTAAGTTCTGAAGGACAATCTCTATGGAGTCTCCATCAACAGGGACATCAGAAAGTGATTGAGAACACTTAAGTGCTCAGATTTGACCAAAAAATGTTATTTTGCTGTAGTATGTTCAGCCCACTCCTCAACTACTGTGTTTCCCAGTCCTGTATACGACCATAAAGCAGGAATCACAGCAGTTTCTTTCAATGCAGTGATGGGACAGCTCAGATTCCTGATGCCTACTGGACTAAGCTTCAGAACTGCAAAAGGCTCATACTTGGCCTCAGCATGTGGTAGTACAGCTACTTACAGGATGATTTACCGTGTTCCTGTCCATCATCCCATCACATCCCTCTCTGCAGCTTCACATTTGCCCAATACCTCTCAGGTGGCCTTGGAGAGTCCAGGCCAAAGCTGTAATTTAGAAGGCAGTGGAGCTGAAGTGCTTGTCTGCTTCCCAAGGACCTTTCCCAAAGGCCCATCTCACTGTCTGTCTAACATTGCCATGCTATGACTGGAGCAGGCCTGCCCCCAGCCTGAACCAGCTCCCCAGCCAACAGAGGCTGCTTTAGAATATCTACCAAACAGGGGTAACCTTATGTTGAAGTTCATACAGACTAGGCTGACAAGCGGACTGCTTGAACCAGAGGTTGTGGTTGCCAAAAACTATGCAGAAAATCCTGTCTGCTCAAGTTTCTCTCTTCAGCTGACAAGCATGCATGGGGAAGGAAGTAATGAGTTGAGCTCGCTGCTATGTACTGCAGGCAGCCAAGTGAAAACTAACCCGAATCAATAGGATGTGAAGAGAAAGCACTGGAAAAAGGAGTTAATTAATCTAGTGATTGTGGGCACAGGCATGCTATTTACTGATAAACCTGCAACAAGCGTGAACTGAGCTAGCTCCATAATAAAAGTTGGCAAAGACGCTAAGGTAGTGCAGGCCACAAGCAGCAGCCCATTTTATGTTCAAGCTCATAGCTCCCAAACATTTTCACCATGTGGATTACATCTTCATATTCTCAAAAAAACCTCCCCTCTTCTTTCACAATCATGTGGATTGTCTCTCTGCCTACTCAAAATTGCATAATCTCCTTGTGGTAACTGCTTACAGGAAAAATAGTAAAAGAAATATCTAGAGTATTCTAACCAACTTTAAACATAAACACAAGGATTTCACATGGCTTCTAGGTCCTACTTTGCTATGAAAGGTCTGCAAGCTTCAGGAAGCACCTGGAAACAACCAAGTGAGGCTAAGACCTCACTTGGAGGACCAGGCAACTTGCAACACAGACCACTTTGGAAATTTCTTAAAGACAAGAAGAATATCTGTAGGGTAGAAGACATTGACACAAAAGAACTCAACCAAGCATTCTATGTTTTAGACTACAAAATCAACCAAAGACTTTCTGTTCGCACTGTATGATTTTTGTTAGGAATATTTTGATTAAAGAAAAACAAGAATTAAAAGCTAAATTGTGCTACATCAAACTAGTACTACAACTAAATACAAAAAGGTTCTGGAAACATTCTAGTTGTGGAGATAATCCAAAAAAACCCTAAAAAAGATTATGATCTTTAGGAAAAATGCTTAACAGTACAGAAAAAAAAAGATTAGCATATGACAACACTGTGGACACAGACATGGTTTAGTTGATTTAGGGAATTAATATACTGTAAAGCTCAACACTTCTACTGCCAAAACTCAATATTTTTGGTTGACTGTCGCACAAAAAAAAATAAATTATCTTTCTATAAAGATAAAATATAAAAATTTGAGACGTTTAGTGAAAGAATTTCTCAGGAAAAGAACATCAGATTGCAAAGGAAAGCATCCAAGACCTAGGAAATCCCAAATCAGAAGTTGCTTAGACTTTTAAAATCTGCTTCTCTTGTGTATGTATGCTGTGATACCCAGGATACCTAGAAGTTAGTGTTTCTCCTTTCCACATTTGTGCAGTGATTTATGTGGGTGAGTAGACAAAACCTAAAATTTGCAACCAGTAGGATGCATCAAAATTAATACAAACATGCATACATATATATAGATATAACTATCTCAGTTTAGAACCAGCAGAGCAGAGATCCTAGAAGGTTTTGTTTCAAACCAAAGTATTTTGTCTTGTAAATTTTTAGAACAAAATGGCTTCATGTTACCATACTTACAGATTTTCAAAGACAAAGATCTGTGTGCCAGACATCAAGTCTACAACACATGCACAGTTTGACCAGCATTTTAATCCAGAATACATTGAACTGTTGTACACAGGCAATGAAAATGTCAGCAATTCCTGGACAGAAATTAATGACGTGGTTACAAAGACTCAGTATATCTTGGGAGTTACAAGACAGTATATCTGGGAGGAGGAGAAGGTCTGTGGAAGGAGACCAGGCTATATGACAGCCTTCACGTAGAAATACAAATTTCAAGGTCCCTGATATTCCACCCTTTAGTCCTTTAACTCTGATTTAAAATATATATGTAGATTTCTAGGTCTGAAGCTCAGCTGTCATGCAAAAAGTCCCATTTGTTTCCAGAAAGGGACCTAGTGATAAAAAAAAGAAAAAGCCAAAGGAAGGGATAGGAAATATCCTGACAGTATAAGCCTAACACAAATGCACTTCTCCAGCTGTAGGTCATAAGAGACCTAACACAGACTGTGATGAACAGAACCATATCAAAGCCCCAGGAATGCTTGACAAGTGGAGGACAACAAGGTGGATTTACACTGAAGGGCTCAATGGGAGCTGGATCTAGGCACTCCAGGTATGCTGGCTCCTCTCTTGTTCACCTGCTAGCTCAGGGGATAAAACAGCTCTTGTGCTAGTACAGCTATACACCTCACCTGCTTACAAACCTCCAGTTGCTTGAGAGAAGTCCATCACTTCCCAATCCAAAAAACTGTAAAGAGCTCATTTTCATTACAGGTGTGATAGGATGATGTCAGGCCAGGAGGTCACTCCTAACTTTCTCTAAACTGACAGTCCTCAAACTCAGAAAGAATATCCATCTTCTTAATATGTAAGAAACAGATTATGCAACAAGAATCATCTGGTATTTATGACTTCTCAACAACAAACTCCCTTAAAAACTATTTAGCTTCCTAAAGTATGAAGGAAAGTACCAGAGCAAAAGAATCTCTTACCAGGCAATGGTAATTCATTAATGTCATTCTGCAAAGGCTAATTCAGCAGCCTATTAGATTTCCATGTATGTGGGAGAAAACATTTTTTTTCTTACTTACTGAAACCTGATCACAGGAGAAACAGCATTACCAGACAGACAACAGGGAACTCAATTATTTTAATTATTTTGTGAAACATCCTGGTTTTATCCAGTGTAGATTCCCAGTGAACTGCTCTCATCATCTGGATGCTAGACAGCATACCAGGACACCAAGAAAATTCAGTAAGATACCTTCAGAACCACAGATAATTGATGCTATTAATGTCAGCATTAGTTGAGAATCTGTCACTGACAGTAGTTAAATTCCTGGGCTTTTCCTCCTGTAGCCTAACAGGAAAGCCCCTTACTTTATGTACTACTAAGAAAACTTTCTCAGAATTTCAGCTTACAGAAGCTACTTTATCACAGATCTAAAATATAAATCTGCGATCTTGAAAAAAAATGTATATAGTTAAGAACATGAAAGACAGAACCCAGGTTCACCTCCATTTAGACCCATGATCCAGAGCTCAAGTCCTGCTAATGCTTGCTGCAATTTGAGCCAGACTGTGTCTCATCAGGACCAGAATTCCACAGTCATGAGGATGTTTTTATCTGTCTCTTACAAAAAAATGTTGAAGACTGTCCAGAAGTGGAATCAAAGTTGAAAAACGTTTCAAGTCCCCTCAGATAAGCTTCTACCTCACAATAAAACCCCCAAGGCCTGATCAGATATACTTGACTATTTTTCTGATGATCACTGCTAAACATCTAAATATCTCACTTGAAGAAAATTTCTGGCTCAAAAAAAAAAAAAAAAAAAAAAAAAAAAAAAAAGTATCAGTAACAGGTTACTTCTGAGGAATAAAGCACATAGGAAAGGATACTGAATTCTCCCCTCTCATGGTAGCTTACTCTAAGTCCTCACAAACACCCATTTCACAAGACTTTCCAGGTAAGTCAAGCTCAAAAAGAAACAGAGCCTGCCTGGAAGTTGTGACACCAGATTACCTATTCCACATGCAGAACCAAGCTGACAGTGATGTGTATTCCTCTAAGCCCTTTACGTTCTCTGTCAAGTTTCAAATGGTTCCCAGGCAACTGTAACAACATGGACTCAATCACTGCCTGTTTGCTGCTCTGCTCCATCTGGTCCCCCTTGGCATCATCTCAAAGAGGATGTTTCTGGTGAATAAGTAACATATCCGGGGTTCAGAGAGTTTGTTTATGTATTTCTGACAGAGTGACAAATTAAACTTCTTTGCTGAAAGCTCACGGCTGTTCTGAAACCCCTGAACACAGCTGCTCTAATCCCCTTGAAGTAAGTTACTATTATGGTCACTTGGAGAGAAATATTCTTATTTATGCTTGGTTAGGAAAACTAATGCTGATCCACCTTCACTTTGTACTAAACATTAAAATTAACAGATTTTCTCTAAGTTAAGAACTAAATTAATTTATAAGTATGGTTATCAATAAACACAGACATTTCTTGCTTTACTTTTACTGCATGTCAGTGGCAAATCTTTATGTACCCATATACATCATTCAATTCCATGACACCCCAATTTCTCCCAAACCCTGCAAGTGAAGTGGGAAAGAAGGGCTTCCTGCAGAACACTGCTGGTTACGATAATCTAGGAATTTAGCATTAGCACATATCCTGACTACATTAAGCAAGAAAATGCATTTTAAAACCACTTTATGGTAGAATTTTAAAAAGGTTTTTAACTTCTACACAAACATATTTCATGAATACAATTTGACTTGGTTGCATTAAGAGGCTATTTCTTACACTGGAGACATTTTTCCAGAAGCTTTACTACATTCTTCCTGACAAAATGAACAAGTGTTGCTAATATCCCCTCTGAACAAAATGACAGCTTTGATCAGATCTGTGCCTCTCTTTCTGCTACGTGATCTGTTCATCATCCTGATACCTTCTGATCATTTATTCCTAGTAAGCCCCAAAAAAGTTCTACCTGCTGCAGTAAACTTCTTTAGGCATTTGCCATGGATTTATTATTTCACCCTTATCCACTAAATAGAAAGCCAGACATTCCAGTAGGTTCTTTCAGGATTCCTGAGAAGTTTGGCTTAGTAAGCACTGTTCTACTTGAGCGATGACAGCACCATTTACAGACATGAATCTGTGATATCCTTAACCCAGGTCAAATGGCTCATCAAGTGACTAAAGTGCATTTTGATCAACTTTTCTGGTCTATCTACTTCAACACATGGGCAAAGAACAGCTGCAAAGGTCAACTTTAAGGAGAAAGTGAAATCACAGATCGGAAACTATCTGCTTTTATAAAGCATGATTTTAAATTTACATACTACTTTCATTCCTTCCACTTTAAATCCTGCTCTTTCCTTGCATGCTGACTATTGCTTATGAAAACCACATTTATGGTGTAATGCAAACAAAACTGTGAAACCTCCAAAACCACATCTGAATAAAATTTCCTTCTTGCAGTACTGCCCATCTGCTCCTCCAGCTCTGTCACTTGAGATGACAAATGAGAAAGCAAGCCTTTCAGGAGAACTTCAGCAAAACTTCACTCCTAACAGAATCTCAAAAGGAGAATTTTCATCTGAATGAGTATTTTGCTAATTCCAGCTGACAGCAGATCTCACTTGTTTAAACATGTTTAGACACACAGCAAATAAAAAAAAAAAAAAAAGAAAAAGAAAAAAGAAAAGAGATGGGCCCCAAAGCAAGTCCTGAAGTTTAAACAATTCCTGATACTTCTCTGGATCAAAACCAAAATCACATGCCAGAGATGAATCGTTATTCTGGGGAGTGCCTGATATTCACTCTTCTCTCATTAAACTAAGAGGGCCTAATTGTTGCAGGAGACAATACATGACTTGTCTTCCTCACTCCAACTGCTTCTTCTTTGGAAGCCTTGTAATTCAGAATCTCATCACCTCTTCTGGTGATGTACTAGGTTAATACTTGAATACCTCCTTTGATTTTATGGATTTTGAATGCAAGCCAGTGAATTTGGCTCATTTTATCCTTTAATCCAGTGAACTTTTGTGCATATGACATGAAGTATGTATAACACTCAGTCTCTGAAAATCCTGATATAAAAAATAAGTCCTTGCTTATTTTCAGGCACAGAGATGATTATGAGTGTTATCAGAGGCAAGAGGTAGAGTGGCATAGTGAAAGAAGACTACAGCAAGGGTCAGGGCAGAGGGAATTATTCTGAGAGAGATCTGATGGTGAATTTCTTATACTAGTTATGCAGGCAATTAATGACCTTTATGTCTGCTGAAATGCAGAACTTAGGGTATTTCAGAAAATCTGTGAGTTATATGCATGAAAATATGGTAATTGAAACCGTCCTGGCTCTCCCACAAGAGTATAACAGCTGCAGGAGTCTCTGCCAACTACGGAAACTTTCATTAGCCTTCCTAACATCACAGGCCAACATTTATATAAATCTCTTGGGGGAGAAAAAAGAAGATATAAAATAGAATGTTTAACCTATTGACTCTATGAACTATTTCAGCTGAAATGCCAAGAATGAATTATACAAGTATCACCACCACAGTAGCATTCTCTCATGACTCAAATTCAGGGGTGGGGCATTACAGAGCCTGGGCGTGAGCGTAATGTCCAAAATGTCTGCACTGACCTCACAGAACTTTTAAAACAGTGGCAGAGGTTTCACTTTCTTGAATAACTACAGGCTGATCATGGAGAGAACACATGGAATGGTCATCACTGAAAAAAACCCCAACCAACCATGCTCTCCACCCCCAAACAAAAGAACAAACACACTGACGAAATCTGCATGGGATCTGCACCACATCTTCATCACAGTGAAACAACATTCAATTTAAGGAGAAACTTGTGTGCTGCTTTTGCAGAAACCTACATGAGCAAGTACTTGTGTGCAGATGCACAGCTCCTTTGGCTTCATGTAAGTCCTAGCAAGATCAAAGTCTTAAGCACATTATGATCTGCAAGCACTAAGGTAGAAGAAAGGAAGAACTGGGAAGGGACTGTATTCTAGTCTGTTCTTTTAAACCAGGCCTGCTTGTATTTACCTTGATGGCAATGGATTTGTGCAGCTCAGCAGAAGGATTACATTTATAAATCTTGGTATTTTTACCCAGAAATATTGCCTCCCAAAAGGTAGATAAAAGTAAACACTAAAGTCACTCTGCTTCAATGTTGTGAGGCATGACCATGGAAGTTCTGTAAGCTAAGTGAGAAAGGGATGTGATTTTGACTCTTACCAGTACACTGTAAATATGTCTGCTTTTCAAACATGTAAATGAAATCTTCATGTTTCAGCAGTTTATATGCAAATATTATCAAAGGCAACTCTGCAGGACTTATTTGTTCAACTCTTTCCTCATATTTCTAGTGCATCACTCATAGACTTCTGAAGCTACAGTGACTTCATAGCTACCCTGTTGGTGCCCATAGGATAAACCAAATACAAGGTACCAACCAGAGCCTTTGCAATCCTGTTTTAAAACAAGAGGGAGATGCCCAGGTGCAATGGCTCTCTGAGCACCACACCCCAGCTGACATACACAGACTGCATGAGGTTTATGCTCTTTGCTCACTAACCCTTCATGCAGTAGATTATTAATCTGTATTAGCCAGCATAAAAGCCAGTGAATTTGCAAAAGAATTTCAATTGCTATTAAACTAAGTTTTCCATTTGGCATAGGGATTTAGTGGCACTAAATACTGATGGAAGATACAGGAATAAAGAGTGGGACAATTTACAATAGAGTGTACTGATCCAATTATTTTCCTTCCTTAAAACGCATATGCTCATAAACATTTTCTTTTGGGCACACCCAGCAGATATCACTCTTGGAACAGCAGATATCTACCGTGAATAAAATTCCTGTTGCAGTTCTTCATTCTTAAACTTGCAAAAGACAAAAACGTGATTTATAAAATCCTGCACTTGTAAAACTGACTGACTTAAATAAAAAATTTAAAACTACACAGTAAATATGCAGAGCTTCACTTGATTTACTGAGTTATATTTTGAGAATTACTGTAGTTTACCTTTGAGCACTCTGGCACCAGGGAAAAGAACCTGATGACATTACTTTCTACTGCAAAATCATCATGCTATTCAATTTTAAAACCCTGTGCTGTTATTAAGGACTAAGAAAGATATTCATCACCAAGACAGAGATTCATATTGCCACGCAAATCCTCAAGCACAATGAGCAATTGAGATGTTAACAACAAATATAAGGCAAAACTACTCAAAAACCAGGCACCTGGGCAGTGCAACAGGTAAGGAACTGTTTCCCATAAGGAGAGATAGAGCAAAAAAATTTCTATGGTTAGATGGTTTCTTCACAATCTGCCTGCTCACAAAAGATCTCATGACCTACCTCATATCCTAATTAGATTTAGGTTCCTTTACTGCTCCTGAAAAGGTGACAAGGCTGTAGCTCTAGCCAAGGATATAGAGAAGACTCATTCAAGCACATGGAATGCAGTTAAAAGCAGACATACTTTCACAGGAAAAAGTAATCTACTCTTTTCAGGTCCTGCACTTTTAGGAATTGCTTTAAGTATTATAGGTATAACAGTTTTTGGCAGAAAATTATTTCTAAAGGGCATGTTTTTTCAATGGTTGCATTTAGTACAGCAGCAATCATCTCAGCAGCATGCTGTTCTCCACAACATCAGTGTGCACAGGAATTACAAAGGAGTAAGAGAAGACTAGCTGACAAAACAGTGTCCCTGCAAAAAGTAAAAATGCTTCTCATCAAGCAAGATTCAGATTAGTCGTATCAACAACTTTCTGTGTACTTAACTTCAGAGTCAATACATAATAAAGTTCAGTATGTGATCAGTTTTGAAAGAGCAGAAATTAAATACGTATGCAAATATAATTTTGGTTTGCATTGTACTGTTACTTCAACCTACCTTTTCCTTGATATTTACAGGAGAATTGATTTCTGCCATCTCTATGCAGAGGAGAGAAGTGTCTCTGAAACGAAAAAAAAAAATCAAAGGGATTAATTTGGAGGTTTTAGTCCCAACCTGTCAGAGCGACACCTGTAATGACTAATTGCATATGCTTACCTGTAAGCATCAGAGAAACATGAGAACACAACATCCTGCACAGCAGTGCTCAATCCTGCCAAAAGGTAAAGCTAGTCCAAATTTCCTACCTTCCCCAGATTAGCTCTGCAAGCACATTAAAAAATGCCTTTTAGCTATGAATTTGGATAGAAGGTGAATCACACTTGTCCCAGCCATGTCTCCCATACCCTGTTCTGAGGCTGTAAAGAGCAGGAGTACCTTAGATGAACTTAACAGCTCCAGTTTTCTCATTCACCAGCATCCTCAGTTTTTGCCAAAAGAATTTATCAATTAATGCAGACCTAAAATGCAGCTAAATGTGCCAGGAGGATGGGCTGACAAATGCTGCATGACTGTTTGTTTTTTGTTTTTAATTCAAAACTACTTCAGAGGATTTAGTCACACAGCTTCTACTGAAACTAACAGGGTCTGTAGATTTAAATCTCTGTCTTCTCTGAAAACTTGGGCACATGAATGGAATTTGCATGTGATTAAGAAATCCTGCAATATGCTTTCTATTTCCAGTTTTGTGGCTAGGTAAGTGAGAGACTCCACCACACGATGAAGAGTTAACACAGGGAAAGGAGCCCCGTTGCCTAATCTTGCTTCCATCAAAACCAACTGCCTTAAACTTCACTAAGGAACAGAGCTGAATCCTCACATTTTAAAATTAAATCACACACAAAGAATTACAGCAAAGACTAAATCAAATTAAACACAAGTTTGGTTTGGTCACTCTCTTTAACTCTATTGTACACTGATAAAAAGGTATAGGTACAGACATATGAGAATGAACCCTTAAGCTCACTCTAAGTTTTTAAGTTTAAGCTCCTTTTCCCCATTTGAGTATTTGCTATGTGGACTGATATGTGTTCCAAAAATTCTTCTAAATCTCTTTTAATGCCCTTAAACAATCCTCCCTTAACTTCTTCTTTGGAACATAGAAGTTTAGTAGGGTTCAAACTCCAGAAATTAAACACTTCTCTTACAGTATTCACTGACAACATTTAAATATTATAATTAATTTCTGTATGCACCCATTTTCTAACTAAAGAGATGAGAGCTGAGGAAGCATATGGGGACAAGATAACAGGAAGAAGAAAAAAGAAGTTAATTTGAGTTTTGGTCTGATGAAGAGCCAAAAGTAACCATTTCCATTGCCAGAGTAAGGCTGCTTGTGCCATCTCCATTTTACTATAGCATGAACAGATGTTCTGTTAGAACTCAAATACCTTTTACCTGTATCAAGTCAGTGGCTCAAATGCTTAGCCAAGACTGGAGTCTCACTATGTCTGATAAGCCTTGGCAACTGGGGCCACTGTCACTCTGAAGGCTGTACTGTCTGCTGCTATCTCAGAGCTGAAGGTTGCCCTTCCTGCCCCTCCTTACATTAAGAATGAAAGAGCTCAAATTAGTTTCTTTGTCAAGCCCACCCAAAGGCTAGAAGCAGAATTAAAAACATCTGGACAGTGCAGGCAGGAAAAGCACATAAAAGGTAAGCTAAGGGAAATGCCATTTGCAATATTTAGTGTGTTCCAACAAAAAAGAAAGGTGTTGAGAAATGCTTGCAGCCTGTAGTCCCTAGACAATTTTTTAAAATGTATTTCTTGTCTTCTGCTGTCAGCTATTTCTCATGCCAAAGGGGCAAAGAACATGAGCTATAGATAATCAATTTTCCCATTGCAAATCCCCATGCAGACTGGAAAAGTCAGCTCTAAAGCTACTGAGTCCTCAGCTCCCTTGCTGCTTCTCAAAAAAGCAAGGCTTCTACCTAGAGACATCAAAGCCGTGCTGGACAGGTCCTAGTCTCTGTTTAAGAGATACCTGTACGGTAAGGAATTGTTAAGGAATTCGACTGACCTGCTCTTGTATCTAGCACCAAGCAGATTTTGTCATGTTAGAGACAACTGATCAATGCATGCTTGCATACTGATTTAAATACACTTAATCCAATCCAGCATCTCATAACAACATCAACAAAAAAAAAGTAAAATCTGTTTCTGAAGAACCACACAACACAGAAAACACAGAAACAAGCTCACTTAAGAGTGCTAACAAACTCTTCTGGCCTTAAAAGTTTAATCATCTATAAAAACCAGTGAGTAATGGGAAAATATCTTTGTCACTTTAAATCCTCAGGTTCTTTTTCAACGTATCAATTTTGTTCCAAAATCGCACATTTTAAAAATGCGCTTGTATGAAGCAAATTAATCCAAATAATGATACTTCGTGAAAGCCTCGTGCCTCTCGACTAAGGTTTCTTCAAAGATACCAGCTAAATAATTCTTGAAATTTAAACTACTGTTGCTGATTAAACCCTACTGCTTAACCAATTCTACTCTTTGTAGCAATGCTCTGACTTGATTTAAAACCAGACATAAAAACTGCATTCAACACCTTGCCAGAATTTGATGTGCCTCTTCTTTGCTGTACTCTGCAGGTGTTACTATGATTACAGCCTTCCACCAGTAAAAGTGGTGCTGATTCAGCTAGCTTGCAACTGCAAGCTATTTCAAAAACATGCTACATGAAACATACCCACTGCTTCTTTCTTAGTTTCTCTCTTTTTTTCTTTTCCTTTTAAGATAAAGAACTAAGAGGACACCAGCTTTTACAAATAGACCCATTTCTCTACACTTCACACACTTCATTAATATGCATATTACAACTGTCGAAATGAAGATGCTAAAACTGAGTTGGAGCTATTTTTCATTCACCTTCTCCAAGGACAGATAATTGGAATAACATGCATAAAACACTTGCTCATTTATATAACTCAGTCCAGCACTGCTTGTTACATAAAATACAGATGATGCATTAAAAAGAAAATGTCAATGCTGCACTAATTTTTAAAAGCATCATCCTTTATGGCTGTACTTAAGAGCTAACAAATTTAATTTTCTCATTGTAGTACCAACTGATTTAATGACTTAACTAATGTTTTTTCTCTAGTGTTATTTTAATCTCAGTATTTAACAATTACTTAGTTTCTAATCCTGTGGCAAAAGATTATAGCACATCCATAAAATTATAAAAACAGTCCCACTAGAGTTTAAGAGCTTCATCTCCAAGCTTGAGCTGCTACATTCTCATCCTGAGTTCTTCAGTAAAGCTTCTTCCTCTGTGAGTTGTGGAACACCGAAAGAAGGACCCTCAGCTGAGCCCTAAAGGCACCTAAAGCCAGTGGAGAACAGCACTTCACGTGTCACCAACAGCACGCACGCAAAAGAATGTTTGGAGATAGATCTCTGACGGAAGATTTTCTGCACTGGCCAAGATTAAGGTAATACAAGTATAAATTTAAAACACACAAAACATATTGTATATGAGAGATTCTCAGCTTGAATGTTAGCTTACATGCTTTGTCTTTCTCCATTATCTCCTGCTTGCATTTCTGCTCATGAAATGCCACTGCAAATCATGCCAAAAGATTTCCAAGAAAAAGAAATTAATGAAAAAAAATCCCAACAAACTACAAAATCCCTTATATAAACTGGGTCATTAATTTCTGATACAAATTTCCAAAAGCACTACCTGGAGCAGGCGATCACTCTCAATTTGTCATTACATCCTGACCTCATATACTATCAGGGTGTTTTTTCTAAAGCTATTACACACATCCAAATAAGACATTTCACTTGCCTTGTAAAATGAAGCATTTCAATAGCATTCAAGGGAATGCTGCAGAGAAGACTGGACTACTTTTGGCAGAGTTTTTCTTCTCTCCCCCTACCAAATGAAGCAATTCATATTATTTTATGCAGGTTTAAGCTACCATGAACATAAACCAGGGCATCTACAGTGCTGGGACATGCTGTGTCCTGCTGACCTTAACTGTAAGCAGCAACGTCCAGCAGGCAGACAGTTACAGGAACGGCCTTTAGCCACTGCAGAAAAATATGTCAGAGCTCACCTGTCACAGCCTAAAGTATGTGGCTGCTTGCCCAGCCTTTACAAAAGTTTCCTTTCTGTCCCCAAGCAGCAGTGAAATCCTACTGCTGCTGTGTTAAGCTTCCAAAGAATGCCCACCACCTTCTCACTGGTACCAGCATCAGAGGTGTTTGGCCCACAGACACCGTCCAGCCAGCCAGCCCCTCAGGAAAAGCTGACAAACACTCCATTCTATACAACATTATGGATGGGTGGGATTGCCTGCATCTCAAGCATCAAAGAATCACAACAACTCTGTGTCTTGCCACTGCTGCAAAACCTGGCACATTTAAATTCCACACTTCAAAACTCTGTCACATGTGCCCCACTCCTAACACCACCAAAAAAATCCCTTTGCAAATACACAGAGAGGAAAAGTAGCTGATGAAAGCATAAAGGTTGCCAGAAAGATAAAATTTGTGAAAATACCCCGCCACAGTAAAGTTTATCAGAGTGGAGACCATGCATGACACCTGCTCCACCACTTCTGACATCTGAAAATGCAACTTTGGCAAGGGGATCAGAAAATTCCCCTTAAAACAGCACATAATAAACTGCTGTTGGGAGGATTTCCCATTTGTAGACTTACAGACGAATGCTTCCCTACACTCCAAAAAATGTAGTAGTTCCTCATCTGCCCACTGCAACTGTTTCCTTTTATAAGGAAATACTACCCCAGCAAACCAAGAATTCCAGGTCTAACTGACTTGACCCTTGCCAATGCTTCCCTAATCCCAGTCACTGAGTGAGCTTTGTCTGTTAAAACAGAAACTAGAGTTTACAATTTAGTCACCCATTTTTTTCATGAAGTACAATAACATCAGAATATGAATTTTAATGATTTCCTATTTTTAATTACAGATTGCTTTCTCATTTCCAAATACTTCAGTCAAAATTCCGCAGCTCCAAAAAGCTAGACAGGTATGGGCATAACAAAGGAATCAGAGTTTAGAGGAACTTCAAAAAATAAGAAAAAAAAAGCTAAGTACCTGTGCTGGGATTGAGTTAATTTTCTTCACAGTAGCTACAACACAGGGATGTTGTAGTTACTGCCAGTATTTCCTACCACGACCTTTTCTGCCTCTCAACCTACCCCAGCAGCCAGGAGGCTGAGGGGCACAAGAAATTGGGAAGGGACAGAGCCAGGACAGCTGAGCAAAGGGATATTCCATATCATATGATGTCAGGCTCAGCATACAAAGCTCTGCCACTCAAACCTCACTCCCATGGGGAGGCAGTGAGTGAGCAGCTGTGTGGTGCTTAGTTGCTGGCTGGGATTAAACCATGACAGTATCTAATGAGATTGTAGCAGCCTGCACCATGCTTTCATCTTCTCTATTTCTACCTTCTCTACAGAATTACATCTCATTTTCAAATGGGATTCCTATCCATCCATATATATTATATTACACTGGCCTGCAGACATCCACATGCCCCAGGTAAAAGGAAAATCAGCAGAATTAGAGACACATGGCTTCCACTTCACATTTTACTTTGTTTCCCGTTATAAAGAAATGCTACTAGAGAACCACACATGAAGCCTGAGATGAACGCAATTTTTCTGACAGGTTTAAGCTAATATTGTACCAGAAAGACTGAAAAAACTGAGAATGAGATTCCAAAACTCAAGCATTTCAGAAAGGAATTATTTTGGTTTTCACTCAGATTTTATTTAAATAGAAGAAAAAATTAATTAGGTCAAATGGGCAAACATCAGCATGCCACTGATTGTGAAACTACAAGAAATACCAAGATTCAGACATTTGTCTTTAGTATCTTGAGATTAGCAATGGGTATGATGTTCTATTTGCTGTAATCTCACGTCTAAAGACAAACATAATAATTAAATGCATAAATATAACCAGAGTCAGGATCACCCAGGCCATATTAACAAGTGTCCTCACAGCCGTCCTTTTAGCCTTTTGTGTCACTAGGAATGAACACACCTAGTAAAACCAACATAAAACGTTATTAATACAGAACTGGTGTTTTCAAGTACTGTTTTGTACCTTTCTAATGACTGCATGTAGAAATTTTCTATCCACACCATCATTTGGTATTGCTGGTTTTTGGAAGTTTGAGATTAGCCACTTCAGACTAGTTAAGCACCCCAGGTAAGTTTCATGACATCTGGGGCCTTCAAAATCCTTTCCTTTAAATGCCTGCATAAACATATGTATGGGAGTGCACACACATTCCAGAATATTCCCCATTTGCAGAGTCCAGTCCCACTACCATCCCTGGTCATGCTTGTCTCAATCACAGAATGCAGCTGTTGCCTCTGCATTCTCCCTCCTGCTCAGCTATTGCAGCCAGACTCTCTACTGGTAACCACGCTGCCTGAAACCTACTGGCTGCAGATCTGGAAACACGATGCAGGAAATAAAATGTCTCACTGATTCCACATGTAGCTCTGGATTCCTACAGAAAGGAGGCTTATACTCCCCCATTGTTTATCACCTCCTCCTGATCATTTCTGAATTCCTGACTACACAGTCAGAGGAAGAAGCAAATGTCTCCGATCTACAGCCTTGCAGGCTGCTTGCTTGGAAATGGACAAGTAAGGGGTAAAGGTTTGGAAACTGAGCAGTGGTGCATCAGGAACTCACAGACCTATCTCCTAAAAAGGAAAAAGGGACAAAGGTGAGAGTGGGATAAGTCAGGAAGGACAGTCCTTAGGACCTGGATCAGTGCCCTACTGATCATATCCTCCTGAGATTTCTGCCAAGGGCAGAAATGGCTCTAAGAAGGTACCACAGACACCCTGCCATGTCCACTCAGTGTTGCAACAAAATGGTTAGGCCCCTGTAAGTTCTGTACCTCATTCTGATAAAACCCATTGCTCTCTGAACTTGTTCTCCCCTTCCTAAGCAGAGATGGTACCATCCACGTAACCCAGAGAGAGCCTGTGCTTCTCCCCTCTTGTCAGCTGACTTGCTTCCTTCCCTCTCCCAGTTCCAGAAAATTGCTTATGCAGGCTGCACAGGCATTTGTGTTTTCACAGGGATGTGGTGTGTGAGGCATCCTCATGTCCTCAGGTCTTCCCTGCACTCGGTGTTGTAGCTCTACTGTATGAGAATCCTACAGAGGAATGCTCTAGCCTTTACCAAGGTCACATTAAGAGAGGGTCAAAAGGAAGCTACTGATTGGCATCCCCAAACCCCATTAATATTTCATCCAGTTTACAAGTATTCAGTGATATAACCGTATCTTTTGATACTGACATCACGAAAGATTCTGGCTGTATTTTCTATCACTGCTCCACAGACAACAACTCACCCTTGGTTACAAGCAAGGCTGCTAGCAAACCCTCTTCCTGTACAGACCTTGAATGCTGGGTCTGTCCTATTGAAGTGAAGTTGTTCTTTAACACAAGTTTCAGTGTGGCTTCCCCAGAAACTGTGTCACTGTACGAGCTGGTGCTCACTCATGACAAGTGAGAAAAATATTTTCATTTAGTAGTAAGAAATTATCAACTCATTAAAATCTTTGGAACTTTCGAAAAAATGAGGAGTCCTGTTCTATAAATGTTTATATAAACAACATGAAACAGCTCAAATAGAAGAGACAGAAAAAACTCATCCCAGCAGCCAAGTGACAAGGGAATGTCTCCAGCCTACAGAAGTGCCTGTTCCATACCTGCCTTCTGCTACACTAGAAGAGTACTTTAACCCTTAGGCCATTGCTAAAAGAAGAGGCTTTCTCTATAGAGTTTTCTTGTTTCCCTCAAACATATCTACTGGCCTCCTAGAACCAGGTAAGAGCCAGCAAACCCATATCCCTGCTCCAGAGCTCTAAAGGTGGGAAACCCAGCATCATTGCATAACTACCACAACTGCTCAGCAGCTGCTCAGGATAAAGTATCCACTTGCTGGCTTCTGATGCTCCCCACTTCAGGGACTGCACACCCAGGGGCTCTATATCCTCCCCACTCTGCAGGAAAATGTTGCTGGAAGCCTAGTGCCCGTGTTCTGCTGGCTGGCATCCTAGAGGAACATCTGCAGAGCATCACTGTGATTCAGCATAATCTGAATTCCCGGTTTTTCTATGTATATCATACTAGTAGAGCTGAGCCCAATTGACAATAGATGAACTCAGCTACATGGTCAGTAAAATGGTTCTCTCTGATAGGCAGGAGGGAGGGATGGGGGTTCTGGAAAAAAAAAATTCGGACTGACAAAACTTACTTTCCACAGTAAGCTTGCCAAAATAAACATTAGCCTCTTGCTCTTCCTCAAGCACCTCAAAATATCTTTCTAAGCATACTGATAAAGAGCACTGAAATAGCAAAAAACAATCTACTCAAATTCTACATCTGCATGACCTTGCTGCGAAACAACAAAAAAGGTTAACTTTCAGTTTTTACAAACGAAGTACTGTCTTCCAAGTTGTTCTTGCCACGACTTGAGCTATTAAGCCATTTGTGCTGGCTCCTATTCCAGCTCAGGACGGGATGCCAAGAGACAGCGTCGGCTCGTTTGCTCCCGCGGTTGCCCAAACGTGGGCTGCTACCAGAGCATGGGAACGCTAACAGGGAGGCACGGAAAGTGGGAGCATTCGTGCCTCAGTCACTGTGGTTTCTCTGAACAGTAACAGCAGAAGTACAAAAGCGAATGTCAGCAAGTGTTCAAATTTACACTTGTTTTGGACATCAAGAAATAAATTATCACAAGGAATCAAACTTCTACCAGCAGACTGGTACAGTATTGTAAATTCTCAATCTTGGAATAAACCTCAAGTTCAAAGATGGTCCTGGAGCTATTCTGATTTCAGCCTTCTTTCTATCAAGTATTCAAAGCCCACGTCACCTTTGCTTCTTGCTCAGTCATCTCTGAAGAACCAGTTTACTGTTGTTAGATGTGCAAGGCTGACTCTCAGCAAATCTAATCCTTTGAATTCATGAAAGAGCTACATGGACTTGAACCAGCTTGCTGGTGCCACAGGAGCTCCCTCAGCTGCAGACAGAGAAGGAGAAGTCATCAGAGCTGCCTTGACCAAGCACACAAGGAAGCACCACAGTCATGATGAGTTGGCAAGTTTACAGTGAGTTTAGGGAAAGGAAGCACTTCACCAGAGCTCTGAAAGAGCTCCCTGAATAAAGGGTTTCTGATGAGCACTGATAAAGCCAGGTGCTCAACTGGAGGTAAGAAAGACCTGAAGAAGCCTTAGTGTGGTGAGACCTCAGGTAAGTAACACATATTCAAAGTATAGGTAAGCCTACTTTATGAGTCAGTGAGGTTATGTATATGCTTAAATGTAAATACCTGATTTAAATGTGCCAAAGCAGTCTGAACCTTCCAAAACCAAACACTGAAATCAAATGCAGCCTTTCATTTTCTATAACCAAGTCACCTCATATAGCTCCTTTGAAGAAGATGCAAATTTTTCCCTGAACAGTATTTAAATTATTATATATTATATACATATGTACACACACAAAACATATGTACATAAAAGCTCTGTAACAAACATTTACAAGTTTCTCTAGTAAAATGACCTGATGTATATCCACAATGAACACACAGGCCCAGCAGTATTTCCATATTAACAGTACCTGTACAGTCAGACACTACACTGTCACCACCACTGACATTTTGATATTCCCAGATTTACAACCAATGCTAGTCTTCGTCTCCTCCCCCACCTTCCTACTGCCAAGGAAAACATTGATTTTCTGATGTTAACAAAAGGTATTCCTGGAAACAACAAAAGCACAGAAATAAGTTAACCCATAATTACTTACTGTTCATACAGTCCTTCAACCTAATTGCTATAACACATGAATAAGCAGCTATGAGAGCATTTACTGGACTTTGAACTGCACTTTTTAGAGGTAAAACCCAAAAGAAACCCATTATGTTTTTCAACTGAAACCCACACTACCCAGCTACATCAACATTAATTGTAAAAGTACAGTCAATAAATGCAGACTGCATACTGCCAAAAACATGGAAAAGTGCCTTGACCAGTCCTGCCTTCCATACCCTCCCTGATAGTCAGGACACAATCTCAAAAAACTTGTCTGCTTCTGAAAGTCAACAGCATATGAAGTGTTGCTGACATGCATGAACTGAGGTCCCTGTTTAGACAGGTACATTAAGGTTTTGGTTTGTTTTTTTTTTTTAAATTACAAGTTTCTTAACTTGGCAAGGGCAATCCAAAGATAAAGCTGTTTGACTAGCTAGGACATATGGACAGCAAATGGAGTAATTTTATCAACAGAATGAAAAGAAGATACTTTATTTGTTGAGGAACACTTTCAATAAAATAAAAGTATGTCTTATTTTAAGGTACTTTTCTCAAAGACAGGTAAGCTCAGCTACACTCTATAGCACAGATACATATTCTAAGGCATCTTTCAGCTCATATGTTTGTGTCCATTCACTGGAAGCAATTTACCTTTGGCACGCCAGAATCCATGAAATGATAAATTCTGTGGACAAACCTTTACTTTCCATCTGTCCAGAATTTCTGAAGATGGATATTTAACACAGCTTTGGAGGATAAGGTAACACACTATTTGCCTCACAGAATTCAGTGTTCAAAATCAAATTAAGCTCTAACTTGTAGTTACTTAGGTTACTAGTTACCACTGCAGGCCCTACCAGCTGAAACTCTCAGTGTTCTAAAGGATGCAAGACCCACTTTTCTTGGGCAAACATGGATACCAGCAGCTTTCAGATACTGTATTGGGTTTGTATGACAATGTTTTGATATTGGAGGGGCTACAGGCATGGCCTCTGTGAGAAACTGCCAGAAGTTTCCCTCGTGTCTGATAGTCAATGCCAGTCAGCTTCAAGACACACTTGTCGCTGGCAAAGGTCGATCCCGTCAGCAATCACTGGAAGTGGCTCTGGAATAACAGAGCTAAGAAGGGCAGGGTGAAAAAGGCTGTGCAGCAGCAATTGTGGGTGCAGAGAGGACTAAGAAAGAATATAAGAAAGGAAGAGCTCTGCAGACACCAAGGTCAGTAGAGAAGGAGGGGCAGGAGGTGCTGCAGGTGCCAGAGCTGAGATTCCCCTGCAGCCTGTGGTGCAGCCCATGGTGAGGCAGCCGTGCCCCTGCAGCCCAGGGGAGTCCACAAGGATGCACAGATCCACCTGCAGGCCATGGAGGACACTACACTGGAGCAAGTGGATGCCTGAAGGAGGCTGTACCCTGTGGAAAGCCCTCACTGGAAAAGGCTCCTGTGGACCCTTGGAAAGAAGAGCCCATGCTAGAGCAAGTTTGCTGGTAGGACTTGTGATGCCGTGGGGGGCTTCAGGCTCTGCCTGAAGGACTGCACCCCATGGGAAGAGACCCTTGCCAGTGCCCTACAGGGATCCACACTGGTGCAGTTTGTGAAAAACTGTAGCTCGTGGGAAGGCCCCATATTGGAGAACTTCACAGAGGGCTGTGTTCCATGGCAGAGCCCCCACTCTGGAGCAGAGGAAGAGTGTGGGGAGTCCTTCCCCTGAGGAGGAAGGATCAGCAGACAATGTGTAATGAACTCACCATGACCCACATTACCCATCCACCAGCACTGCTCTGGAGAGGAGCTAGAGAACTGGGAAGCAAAGTTAAGCCTGAGAGGAAGAGAGGGCTGGGGGAAAGGTGTTTTAAAGTTTAGGGGTATTTTCTCATTATCTTATTGACTGGTAATAAATTAAGCTAGTTTACCCAATTCTAGTCTGCTTTGCCTGTGATGGTAATGGCTGAGTGATCTGTCCCTGTCCTCTTGTCCCAGGAGTCTTTTGTGATGTTTTCTCTCATACCCAGCTGTGGACAGAAGGGACAGAGAGGCTTTGGTGGGCACCTGGTATCCAACCAGGGTCAATCCACCACAAGCACACAAAAAAGCATGTTTTGTATGGGAACCTCAGAATTGTTTTAACTGCTGAGTCTCTCTTCTCACTGCTGTTAATTAGCAACATCACAACAGCACTGACAAGCTCTTACATATTGCATGTAGGTGCTATCAAAAACCCACTGCTGGTTAACAGAGTTACCACACTGGGCAAGCCAAAGTCTCAGCAAGTAAAACTCCCAGTATCTCAACTTGCTCTAACCATCCCATCAGCAGTAAGAACTGCCAAACAATAAAATGAGCTAGCTAGGAATTACCCAATCAAATGGGTTGTGTTGGGGTTTGGTGAAGCTACTTCTGCATAACCAAAACATTTCTCAAACACCAGCTAAGCAAGGGTTCCTAAAAATTTAACTGAATCCCCTATTAGCCAGTTATCCTTTCCCAAAGAGCCCAAATCACAGCAAAAATTGGTATAAGCAAAGTTCAGCTTAAAAAAGCAGGAAGTTACTGTGGCTTGTGCAGGCACAGAAAAGCTGACCACAGCATTTATTACCAAGTAAAGTGCTGTATCTATCAGTCACGCCTTTCCTTCATTATTCTAGAGCCTCACCAAGTAAAGGCAGAGGTGACTCCTGAACAGCTAATCCTCTACAAAGTGTTTGTATTTTTATGAAGCCATGCACAAAGTTATCATCTTCATTCATAATGAGCAGTTCTGGCAGTCACTCATACAGCTTTCTTACTGTATACAAAAGCACAGTCAGAGCTGCCACAAATTCACATCTCCAATTTAGCCACACACCAAAACAAGCAGGGCTGGCTCTGCAGGCAGCAGATGTGAGCTGCGACTGGATTCTGTGGTTGACAAAGCTCTGTCACTGGCATCCACAGAACCAAGGAGTTTGGCTGAAGAGAGCTGGATTTATAGTTGCTCAATATTTGGACTCTCCAATAATGGAGGAAAAAAAAGACCCATGTATAAGACTAAGTTTACACTGGATGAGATTCAGCTTCATTGGCTGTCTTCCTTAAACATGCAATTTACTTCCCAATAATATTGACACAGGTAGAGTTTTTCCAAGACCTGAACTTTATCTATCACTATTTTTCCAGGGGTTCTGCTCATTAACTGAGATCAGACAGTCTAGCCACCTTGCTCACAATCAGAGCACAGCAAACAGGGAATGCTTTGGCTCTTTTTTAACTGCCTGAACTGTGCAGTTGGAGGAAAAATACAAGAACTCTTTCACCACTTTATTCCAACATACACCCTACTTTTGGACAGGGCATGAATTTCTGCCTTGATCCTCCCTTCTAGTAGAATACACACTCCATCCTAGTGGCCTCAGAGAACATTTGTTCCCTTGCTGCCAAAAACAAAGATTTCCACAGTTCTTCCAACCTGTTCCAACTGCCTGCTCCATAAAGGGAACAAAAAAATGGAAGTTATCACTGGCAAAGAAAAACTACCTGCTCTAACCATGAACCTTTACAGCTGAACCATTTCAAAACATCTTATATTTAGACCAGTCACACTGCTACACATTTGTGTATGCTTCATGATGCTTTTCACTACCAGGAAAAAATCTTATCTGTCTTCATATTAACAAGTGGGATAAAGAAGAGCCACTAATAACAGAGCAGGCCAAATACCCTAAAAATAAAGTCAATTCAAGAACTCGAGAGTCTCTTTTAATCATTATTATTTTCTTTAAAAAATCTGTGAAAGCTCAACTTGCTTTCAGTTTCAGACTTTGATACTGATCAAAGTAATCAGTGAGCTCTAATCTGAATTGCCTGAACTCTCACTGACAGCAGCATACATAACCAAAAGTAAGGTGATGCAGGGAAGAACAGGGCCATTCACTGATTTTTGTTCACAAGTGAACTAAGATTTCATTCCTACTTCAAATCTTTTATTTTTTAGTTTTTCCATTTCCATTTATAGGATAGCCCCATAAATCTAATTCCTAATGTTTCAATTCTGAAAGCATTTTATCTGCCCAGTCTCATGATAAGTAAGACCCACAGGGTTGATTATTTTAAGTCACAAAATTACATACTTATACAGACAGTAACAAGATACACCTATAGGCAATTAAAGAATTACCCATTTCTGACATGAGTCTGAAGTTCACACTGGGTAAAATTTCCCCAGAACTGTTCTTGCAGGACAGAGTCAGCTTGAATACACAGACCCTACTCAGACAAGCATTTAAGTGCTACTGAATTCCCTGAAACAAATTTTTGAGACACTTTTCAGCGAAAAACGAACTTCAGCAAATTATTAAAGAGTCTTTTTGAACTGTTTCAGAAGCGTCCATGATTCTAATGAAAATTTCACATCTGCACGTACAAGAAAACATTTTTAATCAAGAATACTCTGTTCTTAAGATCTTACAATAGGATTTTGTTCTTCTGATAATTTCTTTTTCAGTACTACATTAAAAAGTAAGTAAAAAAAATGGTATGATCGGGGGTTGTGGTGGGTCTGACTGGGATGGAGTTAACTTTCTTCACAGCAGCCCATATGGTGCCATGTTTTGGCTTTGTGGCCACAACAGTGCTGACAACAACCAGTGTTTTGGCTGTTGCTGAGCTGTGCTTGCAGTGTCAAGGCCACCTCTGCTTCCCACTATACCCCCCCAGCCTGGCTGAGGGTGGGCAAGAGGCTGGGACCGGACACAGCTGGGACAGCTGACTCAGAGTGAACCAAGTGATTATTTCATGTGATGTATCCTCAAGTTCATAAATAAAAACTGGAGTAAAGGAAGAAACGGGTTTCTCTGGTTTTTAAGCAAGTTTTTTGGCTGTTGTTTGGAGACTGGCTGGGTAGTCTGCCATCACCTGGTGTGCCGCCTCCCTCGCTCTGCTTGTTTTTCACCCCGAGCCCACCTTTTCTCCACCTATTAAATTATTTTTTAACTCAATGCAGTTGTCTTTAGTTCTCCTTATTTTCTCCACCATCCCCCTCTGGAGAGCTGCTGCAGGGAGTGAGTTAGGCGCTGTGTGGGTGCTTGGCTGCTGGCCAGGGTGAACCCACCGCAGCAGGTCAAACTGAAAACACACCCCAGATTGTTGTACTCTCTTCTCAGATTCTGATCTAGAACTTTCCCCAGTATTCAGTGTCTACAAAAACTGTATTTCTCGAGATAATTGTCGGGCACTTTACCTCCAAATATCTGAGCTGAGTATAAACCTCATCCCAACTCTACAGTCTGAGAAAGCATTTGTTATTCTCATTATGCTGAGGGGTTAAGAAGTGGAGGAAAAGATTTTCAGAATCAATTAAAAATTTCGGCCTTGTTTGAAAGAACATTTATACACAGCCATCTTTTAGTAGCAACCTTAAGGCTTCTCAGAGCTGAAAAACAATCCCTTTGCAAGTTTAAGAACTTTACTGACCTCCTTACTACTGCCCCTCCAAGTACAGAATTCACAAATATGGATCTTTACTAACAAGCCAGCAAGTTTTCTTATTCTCAGGGCTGCAAGGCATCATTCTGGTGTGGAAGAGCAAAGTGCAGCTGAAAAACCAGCTTCTTTCACAGAAATCACTTCTGAGAAATCCGTGTGCTGTGTAACAGTGCTGATAAGAGCGGAGATGCTTCCAAGATATCTCTCTCTCTAGGCAGCCCATCTGTTTCTGACAGCTCAACTTCTGGTCAGCAACTGACCCGATGAGTCACTCTGCTTGTACTGTACAGAGCTCCGAGCCAGACGAGCAATATTTCATCATGTACTTGGCCACACTTGCAATCAGCAGATGCCTAAGAACCACTTTGGGCACGTATCTTTTTCTTCTTTCATTTGAGGATGTCACATAGCTCACCACTACCGAGTTTAGCATGCTGAATTATTAACTGCCAGATTGACTCTATTCAGCCATTCTTCTGTGAGCTTTCCACTACCAAAAGCTTTGAAAGTTTGCCGTGTGGCAATTCTGTGTAAAAAGTCTGAAGCCAAAAAGAAATCCTTAAGAAACAGCATAACTGCCTCCACCAAAGAAACAGGGTGCATGAAGTGAATAATGTGCAAATGAAATGAGTTCTCTTTCAATCTATTTATCGTAATGCCTGAGCATTTCAGAAACTTCAATATATGATCATATGCATCATTCTGATACCCATGCTTAAGTGCAGGAGTATTGTTATCTCATTTTACAGATTTAAAATTGAGGAATTAAGTGATTCAGTGATGATCCTCAGAAAGCCATTTATAGAGGACACAATCCAGGTGTCCTAAGCTGCAAGGAAACTAGAAAACCTTACAGATATTTGAAAAACAAACAAAAAAAAAAGGTCATCTCCATTAGAGTTACATGGAAGGATGAGGTCATTACCCCACTCGTTAGATGCAGGCTTGGAACAGACCTAGCTTATGATTTTTAACATGCTGGAACAGAGAAACTACCTCCTTTGGACAAAACGGCAAAAGGAATTACTTGACGTGTTCCAACAAATATTTCTTCAAAACAAGTGACAAAAAACATGGGGTTTAGACCACCTCTAAAATTAGGGAACTGCAGAGACCCCATTTCTCAGTTTTGTAGTCTATACGTGTGTCTAGGTTTTTTTTTTTTTATTACTACAAAGCTACCCTTTCCCACTACCCTCTGAACATCACTTTGAACTATACTCAGCATGATATGACTTCAGAATACCAGTTCAGCAGAACTTTCAGTTGCAAAACATGCTACATCTCCACAGTGGTTCAAACAATTATAAAAGATGAGGGGAAGGTGAGGAGAAGCAGTAGGACCATATAGCATAAAAGCTGGTCAACTTACTGACATAGAGAAAGAAGACACAGGAGAGAAATCTATACAGAATGGTGAATTGTTTTTCACCCCGAGCCCACCTTTTCTCCACCTATTAAATTATTTTTTAGCTCAATGCAGTTGTCTTTTGTTCTCCTTATTTTCTCCACCATCCCCCTCTGGAGAGCTGCTGCAGGGAGTGAGTTAAGCTCTGAAGACAAAACTGTCCCATCCCTGGGATTGTTCAGGGCCAGACTGGATGGGCTCTCAGTAACCTGGTCTAGTGTAAGGTGTCCCATGGCAGGAGGTTTGGAACAAGATGATCTTTAAGGTCCCTTCCAACCCAAGCCACTCTACGATTTCCGTATGATTCAGCTTTCAAGATGTTCAAATAGACTGTGCTGCTCTGGTGAAAGCAGCTCTTAAAGTTCCTGGCTTCTTGCTCTTGTACTGATAGATCTGTAAGTAAAGAACTTTCATATCTGAATAATCAGCAAAGAGAGATAAAGAGTATCTTACCACTGCAAATGACTCCAGTTTCTGTTCCTGTTTTTCTATCTTCTCCAATAGACTGTATCTCCTGCCAAAATAGCTGGAAATTAAAAAAAAACAAAAACAAACAAGTACTTAATTTTTTCTTGATCAGTTTTACTGTCTTCTCACATGAGATTTTTGTGAAGAAAACATCTCTCATTCCTTTACTGCTGTGGCCAATATGTGGGGGTGCCCCTACCTGTTTTACAGGGCTTATCTTTTCTAAGGGCCTGTCTTCACTGCCATGAAAGCTTAGGCAATCATCTAAGCCTTGCTGTTAGTCCCATTCCTGACCATACATACAATTCTCCTCTGAAACAAACCCATTTTTAAAGCACATATTTTAAGCTTAAACTTAGCCAGCACATGGGATGTGCAGAAATATAAACTTAAGCAATGAAAACTATTTTATCATTAATGCAAGAGAGCTGAAGGTGCAAGTTACAGTAACGTAGCAGTTACTAATCAAACCTCTCTGAACAGCTCTAGTGCAGTTTCACTGTGGTCATTCTCCAGAAACAACATTATCATCACAAGAATACTAACTCAGATGAAACAAAGGGGAACCCAAAGAGTGACACCAGCACTTTGTTCCCAATACAAGGCTTTTGCTGATCTGCATATAAATTTCAGAGGAATTGTCCCCAAAGTTAAAGACACATAACTACATGAAAAACTGAGTGCCTGTTTACGTCCATAGACAGATGAATGGCAACTGATCTCCCAATATCATTAGTGCAGGGAAGTAGTTTTGTATTCTCTTGTGCAGTGAGGACAAGGCAGTCATGGTCTATGGCTTACCAGGCAGAAATTATTCCTCTCTGGCAACTATTAAGTGAGTTGCACACTGGTCCTTGTTTGCTTTGGAATAAGATCTGTTTACCAGTCCCTTAGCTAATCCTGAAAGAATATGGCAACGTTTCTGAACATCCTGACTGCTGAAATCAGCCTCTGCTAAGCCACTATTACTGGATTGTCTTTACACACAAATTTTTTCTTCTGTACTACAAAATACTCACTCTGTGTACAGACTAGAAGTGTGTGACTGCTGTCATATTTAATTCATTTTATCCTTATTAAACCTACGTATTTTGCCAAGGCCAAAACAAATTTTAGACTGTAAAAGTCCTGTCAGCATCACAGGTTTTAGTTTAAAGCAAGGCAGAAAGCTCTTAATTGCTTCTGCATCCAAAACAGCCAGATGTTCCCTAAAGCACTTCACCTGGCAAAGGCTCCCATAACAAAGACTCTCACAGCTTATGTCCCAAAGTCCATTACAATCTAAACACACATTTCTGCATGGCTTGCTGAGTCACAGTTATGTTCAAAATCAAAGGAATGAATAGAGCAATTTAAAATGTGATGCTTCAATGAAGAAATACAAGTACTCACACACGTCAGTGTTAAAGAGCATTTCTGGGTGCTGGAATCTACACAACAAGCACAGATCCATGAGCTGAATAGAGGGGCTGGAAACCTGGTGAGGGAAGCAGACCCAATTCCTTGCCTTTGGGCAGAATACCCCAACCAAGCAACTGGGGAGGAGGCCTATGTGATGGCCCTACCAGGAGGTTTTTCTTTGGGGCAAGTAAGGGCAAGATTTAGCTTTTTCCCTCAAAGGGACACAAGGAAGGGCTGAGAACTCATCCCTTTTGTCCAGTGAGCACCTGAATCAAAACAGAGAAGACAGCAACATTCCTAATAACTACTGCATTTCTTACACCAACATACAGACATTTAACTCCTTCCAGTACTGAATGTAGTCTGCAGGAATTTCTGTTAGGATTTAAACACAGCAAATCAGATCATGGTCATTAATGCCCTGTGGCACCCTAGTGATCCTTCTTTTTTACTGCATCACAGCACCTGTTAAACCCCAGTTTTGATATTTTTCAACCCAGGCTACAGAGGAGAATCCTCTCCAACTTCACTGGAAAACTAAAACCTGAAAAAGTCAAATGGGAAGAACCTTATACCTTAAAATAATATTTTCTCCAAAATTTTGGTCTGTTGGAACTTCAAAAGATTTGAAGAAGAAAATGACAGATAATATCAGATTCCCATTTATTGATATGATCAAGAAATATGGTCACTGGTACAAAATTATTCAAGCTAGAATTATAATTATTGCCCCTTGAGAGCTATGATTTAAATCTATTTTAAAAATAAGGTTAAACAAAGGAACATAAGCAAAAAATTAAAGTACAAAGTTCTTGTTTTGTATCACCATAAAGTAACAAAGCAGACAGTCAACTGTACACTGTATGTAAAATTATAAACCCTCCCCATTTTACTGGATGCAGTAAAGATTTGTTCTTTCCAATACCAAATTTGACCAAATGTGATGTATTACCATGCAAAAAAATAATTAATTCTACAGGACATCTTTCGACAGTTTGATCACCTTCCTAAATCACCACTTTGTCTTTACTCAGTGGTTCATGACATGTTATCAAACAGTATGCAGGAAAAAATGACTCAAGGGCAGAGAAAGGAAATCAACAGTAAAGGTACAACAGTTAAAAGGAAAATTATTTCACTTATGTATCATTACAGAAAATACATGCAAATGTTGTAGGTAATTTTCCATTGTAATGGAAGGTCAACTCTTGAAATGCTCTTTATTCTCAAATAACAAAAAGACCCTGCAATAGGAAGGTGTGCTATCACTCTGCAGCCCTTATATGGACTGAAAAACAGTGGCACATATTCCTCTGTGGCAGATCCATGGCTGATGGAGATGACATGACACCCCCTCAAAGAACCTTAACACTGTCCTCCACTGCAGAGTATGAAGAGGAAAAATGCAGAGCTTCAGATATCCCATCACCAAACCACACATCCACCAGAGCTCGGTGACAAACAACTGCACCAAAACCAACATAAGCCCGAACACCTGCCAGGAATCAGTGCTCATTGCAGTGCTACAGCCCTGCAGAACATACAAATAAACCAAGCATTTTAATCCTTCCCCATCTTGAGCTGTGACTTTTTCGACAGTTGCCTAATCCTAGTATTAACCTAGTAATATGTGACAATAGAAGAACCAGACATGAAGTTTAAATCTAGATCAGGACAGCTATTCATTGTGACATGGCCCTTAATGAACCTAAAGAGCAGAACAAAGCATAACATGAGCTATGTAACACTCTAGATTGGAGTCCTCATCCTACAGGAATCTTTATTCTTCAGAGTAAAATAAGGCCTTTGACCCCTTTTCTTCTGATGCCTAACCCTAACCACAGCCTTAACCTAGAATTTCACAACACACCCATCACACAGAAGAGCTCAAAAACTCTAACACTGCACTCTTCCAATTCCACTATAGACCCATGAGCCTTCTAGACCCTAACAGCAAACATCACCTGCAATCCCTCCATTCCCAAGTAAATACCCTATATAAATAGCAGTGGCACACCTGTGCAAAATACTGTGCTAAATATATACCAAATTGTATATAGTGACTATAGTAGTATATATAGCTAAATAGATCCCATATTGTGTACAGCGACTGCAACTAACTGGAAGTTGTCAGAGTCTGTTAAGAATAGTTTGTTTGGCTTCTGTTTTGCGTTGGGTTTTTTTTGCTTATTTTTTAAAAATATTAAAAGTTAAGTTTACAGTGGAATCATAGGCATTCTGAGTTGGGATGAATGCTGATAACACAAGGAAACATTGGACTATAGACAGCCTTCATTTCAGGATATTTCTTTGGTGAGGCCACTGATGGAACATCTAGGTGAGAACAAAGTCAGCACAAGGCAGGGGATCTTCTGAATGTTGATATGAATGACTGCAAAGGCTATTTACAGTCTGCTGGTCCACAAAAAAGTGAGGTTTTGTTGACGATTATGGCACTTAGGTTTTTTTACCCTTTTCTGGGTTTTGATTTTGGCCTGGCTAGTGAGTCACATTTCCCTAACTGCCAGTGCAGCTGTTCAGCACATGGAAAGCAAACCTCACTTCCTTTGACAATCAGACTTTAAGACATCTACTCTCAGCCCCACACAGATTTTAAGTTCTGATGCAGTCAAAGTAAATCAGGGTTTCCTTGTCTGTCACTGCTACACTTCAACACAGTGGTAAGATCCTGTCAGTATCAATTAGTAACAACAACTTCCAAAGCTGAACTCTGCCTGTCTTTAACCCAAGATGCTCCATTTTGTGCACTACAATTTCAAACCCTAGCCAGGACATGCAGTGCAAAGCACACACAGCAGGATCCAGCCTTCAGAGGACAATCCATATAGACACACTTACAATGTGCACTTCTTACTGCAACAAAAGACATATATGATTGTAAAACAGCATAAGGCTTTTTGTCTAAAATCATCCTCATCTGGTATTTGTCAGAGAACATATAGCAAAACAATCTGTTGACATTAGGACTGGGAAACAACCAAATAAAAGCTTCAGGACCAGACCACTTCTCATCCTATACCAGATTTCTGTTCAGTGACACAGGTCAGACAATGATATCACAGTTTGGCAAATGACAGGATTCATGTTCAACTGTCTGTAAGCACCTTTATTCTCCTACCAGGGATTGCTCATTATTTCAGTCTCTTAATCATCCAATGTAACATCAGTCAACAATTTACTCAAAACGTTATGGGCCTAAGTCAATTCCTCCTGACAGCGCTGGAGCCGGAATAGATCAGTAACACAGATGTAGATGAGCCAGATGACACTGGAAATTCAGCATCACACCACTGAACACCTAGTATCTCACCAGATAAGAAATCTCTCCACTGTTATAAGAACTGGACACACTGGAAGCTCAAAATGGTTAGAGGACTGAGTTGTGGGCCCCACTGAAGCACAAACTCTCAGACAAGGAACATAGGGTAACAAGTTCTACTTCCTACAAGAATTGTTGTCTGCTCCATATAGATACCATACTTGTGACAGAAGGGGATAGTTTTTTCCACAGCTGGGAATGTTTTACTTGGATGTGTTTATCTTTCCTCAATCTCTGTCTGACTCTCAGATATCTCCATTTATTTTAGTTTCCTTCACTCTCAGAAACTAAGAGGGTTTCTCTAACCAACTCTACCATAACCAGGTACACTGTCTGCGACCCTCGCAGATTTATGGAAGGCTCTCTTCACTAAGAAACTCATCCACAATTTCTCAAAGATGCTTTATTTTGGGAGATAACTTCATGAAAAGCAACTTAAACTCATTTGTTCCACAACAATAGAATGCCTGTCTTAAGAGTTGTTACCTATCTCAGCCTGGAAGTGATAAAAAAGGATACCTTTCATTTTGCAGAACTCTTTGGTAGAGCAGGGATAGCAACAGAATAGCTACTCAGTCATACATGCTATAATAAAGCTCTCAGAGTGTCTGTGTACTTTGTCAAGATCAGCTAATTGAAATTAAGATGAGAATTTTCCCTGAAACACATGAGCCCACATGCCAAAATTATTCCCCTTAAGGGCAGGTGAGGACTTCTGAAGCTACATTTGGAAATACTAAAAAAATGACATGACAGCCTTAGCCAAATGGTTATGATAGTTCATTACCATCATTACTAAAGACAATACTCCCTAACATATTCCAAGCTAAGATTTGCCCACTCTCGCCTGCCCTAAGGATGCACATAAAGTCTACCTGAAAAGGTATCCCAGCTGAAGTTACCAAGACAGGCTGATGATACAAGTGTAATTTGCCAAGATTCCAGTTTCTGACCTTGATAAGTTTGTGCTGAATCCTAGAAGTTGTTCAATATAAAATATATTTAAAACAGAAAGCCTTTGGGACTAGCTAAGTGGAATACTTGAGGAAAAAAATGACCATTAAAGAAGCTGTAGAGGATTTGCAATTCTGTTTTGTTTGGATCTGTACAATAGCCTAGTCCATAAATATAAACCAGGTGGATTTTTTTTTACATTTCCTTTACTTTCTTTATTTGAGAGTTGGGGGAATTATGTAACCAAGCAACCTGGAAAGCCCTAGTTAAGACAACTGCTGATACCCTGATGAGGCAGGATGTGTTCAGTGCCTAGAAGAGCTATGGGATCTCCATTTCTGTACACTCCAGGGCACACAAGATCTTAAAATATTTTCCTCAGAAAATATTTCGAACAATCTGTGGACTCTCCATGCCTCAGTGTGAAAACTGCCTTCCTCTGAAATGAATTTTGCTGCCACTTGGGTGTCCACTGTGAGTTCTACTTGCACTTTTGCAAGGTCAATCTGTCAGGAGAGCTTCCCCTTACTGAGGCTGAGGCTTTGGAACTCAAAAATACTGGGTCTCAGACAGCATCACTGTTAAGCAATTAAAAATAACATCCATGGATTTACTGGAAATATCACTGTGGATCCATGTAAATTTGAGTATGTTCATATACACAGAACACAACCTTATAACTAAATGTTGATGATAAAAAGTGTAACTAAATTGGAAAAAAAATCCCAAATGCTATTTTCTGGTCAGAAAAGCACATCAGAACAATCAAGCCTTTTACGGTTTCTGCAATGAACAACAGCTGAAATAACTCATTTTCCATGCAAGTGCAATCAGTACTATTTTCAAACTGGCACATCCTCCACATAATCAGTCTTCAGCCTCTTAACAGGAGAGAAGCTTCTGAAGGAAGCAGTACTTCTTACTTTGCACACTTAAGCAAAATCAGTTGTGTCCTCACGCTGTCAAATGGTTTTTATTCAGCATTTTATAAAGCAATTTTTAAAATTGCTCCAAAACAGAAGTAGACATTGTCTTAATAGCAAAGTCAATCAATATTTTTTGTAGAAACATTTCAAGACATAATCATATTCTGAAAAAGAAAGCACGCAAATGATGCTTTTTTAAAAAGTTAAAATTATTTGCTTATTCAAATAAGCAGAGGCAGAGAAAACATGTCTGAGTGTATATGTTTTTAATTGAATGAGGGGTTATTTTAGGAGACAAAGGGTGACTACTGCACACAACCAATGTGTGCTGGATCCATCAAGGCTGTGGATACTGAGTTTATGCTGCCATTCAGCAGACAGCACCTTAGTCTCACAGGTAAGACAGTGAGATCAGTGCCAAAAGCAAGACAGCTCAGCTATTGGAGATGTGTGTTTAAGACACACAGTATGCATGTTTTGGGAGTCACAGAGTGCATTAAAAAGCTCAACCCTGCAGAACAGGTTTCAACTTTTCCTCCTACTGACATCCAGCTGATACCGGGTTTTATCAAAATCCAGTACCCAATATCAAAGGTTACAATAAATAAGTATTAAAATCACCAAAAATCCCCAAGTAGAGACCACATCTGAAGATACCCCCTGAAAGTTACACTATGACACAGACATAAGGGGTTTCAAGGAACTTGGTCTACTGTCACCATTGCTGTGAACCTATAGATAGAACCTATCTTTCTTGTTTACAAGGCTTCCTGGCTTTCACAGATGGACCTGCATGGTGGGGGCTCTGTTCAACATCATCTGAAAAAACATGGCACCACAACCGTGAAAAGTAGAATTGTTTGTCACCACATTATCATGTGCTGAGCGTGCCTTTGTAAGAGTGTAAGTGGGTGAGGTTCAAAGAACAGAGTACCTCCTGGGAATCTTTACTGGGAAGCAGCTCAGCAGAGGGATGTACACTCTGCATCAGCCATTGGAGGAGGTACTGCATCCTGCTCAGAAAGAAAGCACTATGCCAGGGCCCAGCATGGCAGCAGCAATGGATCCTCAAGTCCAATTCCACTTCACTCCACTGCCTTTGCCTTGGTGTGTGGACAGGAGGAGGATTAAGAACTCCCAGACTGCCATCACTTAAGCAGTTTCACACTTCTCTCCTTCCTGACAGTCCTACGAGAGCTGAACACAACCACAAAGAATAGTTGTACAGCACAAAGATTAGACATATTCCTTCTTATACAAAACTTGAATCCTTCTCCACCTAGAATGGAGAAATACTCTTATCTTGTGCATTCAGATTCTACGAGTGGGATCATAATGAACAAAAATGAAGGACGAAATCAATTTACAAATGTAAATATAACTCTAGCCTTTTTTGAAGCTTTAATAGGAAGGAGGAGCAAAATTACCCAGGGGATCTTGATCAGACTTAGCCATGAGTGCAAATGAGATCTCATTCTCATGTGGTATTTCACATCACAAAGTAAAACACAGCTCTCACACCCCTGAGACAGAAGGTTCCATGAAACAGGAATTTATTCGTCAAAGGAGCCTTTTCATGGGAATGACATACAAATAACAAAGTAACACCCAAAGTTTTAAAGCAAATTTCTCATGCTGGAACTAAGACTGTTTCACTGATGATTTAAATTATTTCAGCCTGGGCTTCAGCTAAAATGCTTGTGTCAGTATTTTAGTTATGAAGGAAATCTGGGTAAAATAAAGCAAAAATTCAGTGTGGTTTTCTATTCTGGTAGTAAGTTTGGATAAAAGTGAGTAGGTGCTGGTGCAAATCTGGAACGCCTTCAGGGAAGTCAGATAAACCCTTTGTTAAGCAAACTGGAGTTTGCCTCAGTTTATTGGCATAGCATTTTCTATATGGATCATTTATTCTGAATTCATGTCTGGATTTACTTTCCTAGGAACAAACACCCATTTACTGCTGACACTGAGCCTCAGCAACTGATCTATGTCTTGGCACCTTTGCTCCAAGTGCCTTTGAGATACCAAAAGTAAAGTTTATTTCAGTAATAACCACTCACCCACAAGATATGGTCTGAATATTTTACAGTCCACTAAAAACGTAACATCCCATTTAATGATAGTTGCATGGAAAACATTACATGCACACCATGTGGACAAGCTACCATCTCTAGCCCAACCTGTGCTTTGCAAATTATCAGCCTTCTGTTTGTTTTAGCTTTGCAAAGTTATAGTACGTTGCTGTTATTTATTTTTCCATTTCCATTGCTGCTTCAGTAGAAGAGGGGAGTGGCACACAGGTAACTAGAACCTATCTTTCTTGTTTACAAGGCTTCCTGGCTTTCACAGATGGACCTGCATGGTGGGGGCTCTGTTCAACATCATCCATAACTTTGGTCCTCGGTATGAACAACTGAAGCTTTCACATGGAGCAAATCCCTCAACATCCACAGCAGCAGATTTCAAACACGCACACTGCCTGACCACCTCATGTCCACCTTGATCACCAATAGGCTCAATGCTAAAATTTTCTCAGCCACCTTAGGACCTAAGTACATTTATTCTAGTGAATCACTAAAGTCAATGAACTTGAGAAGCCAGAAAAGCAACTCCTGGTGTATATTCAGGAATACAGCACACTGTAAAAGCTGAGGATTAAAAGCAGAATTATCAAATTTCAAAATAAGAGTGAGATGATTATATCTTTTCACAGAGTCACAGACTAGGTAGGGTTGGATGGGATGGCAGTAGGTCATCCGAACCAACCTCTCTGCTCAGGCAGAGTCATCCCAGTACACATTGCACAGGATCTCATCCAGACAGTTCATGAATATCTCCAGTTATATTGAATACCTCTCTGGAAAACCTGTTCCACTGCACAGTCACTCCCACAGTTAAGAAGTTCTTCCTTATATTAAAGTGGAACTTTCTGTGGTCGTGTTGCTGGTTATTTTTTGGAGGTAGGGGGGTGTTAAACTGTAATCCATGAACAGATACCTTTCTACCTTTGTATTAACACAGAGAGCTAATGATTTATGGCCTGTCTCTTAAGGAGTCCATCTGCTGTACTTTCCATTTCAATTAACACCAGATTCCTTCCCAGAGCTCTGTGATTAGTACTGGAAACCAAAAATGTCCAAAAATGTAGCACACAAGAGTCCCTCAGGTCCCTTCCAGAAAAAATCCCAAACGAGCAAAAGGCAAAACCTTCTATGGAGTCTGGTACCAAACTTGTTTAAAGACAAAATCCAACAAAACCAGCACACTCAGCAACAGCCCTTGCAAAGCAGCCCAGCTGCCAGCTGGCCGCCGCTCCAGCGGTTCCCCATGTCAGCCAGAGGCCTGCAGAAGGAATGCAGCTCTGCAGGAGCCTTGCTCCCATACATGTGGGGAAGCACCCTCACCACACTGACCTTAGAGACTTTCAAAATGAGTTGTCCTTGCCCAGGTCTTTTGGTACTGCAGAAAAACAGTCCTTGCTATCACATGTTTGACCATTTCCCTCCGTGAACCACTTCTGCAGAGCTGGGCTCTGACTTCACAGCCAGCTCAGTGAGGATGCACAGCCTGGTAGGTCAAGTTCAGCTCAGAAGAAATACCATACCATGGTACAAAATGTCTGGTTTTTGTCATCAGTAATAGCAATCCTGAGGGGTTTTTTAAATTCACAGAAATCTCTAATACAAGGCTAAGCAGCTCTCTAGATGAAAAAAGATATTATTCACTTAAAATAGTGAACAGTAATTTAAAAGTGTGCTATTCAGTTTAATTAATGAGTTTACATTGCTGCATTCTTTTAATATGAGGCAACAATGCTAATGACTAATTCTTTTGCAGTTTAATACACCTTGCAACTACAAGATGATCCTTCTTTCATTTAAAAAGTCCCTTGTTACGGCTTAAGAAACCATGTTTTGCTTTTTAGCACTTCTCACTAAAATGCTTTGGAAGGCACCATCATTCACTTACTGGCTGATGTTGCGAGGACATGACTGTACACAATTGCAATAGTAATTTCCTGCACTCAGCATCTCTGGAAATCCAGCACTGGGACAGCAATTAAAAATTTCAAACATTTCCTTATCTGTAAGGTAATGCACAAAATAATCATGCTTGTATACAGGTTAACTTCAGAGCAGGGAATCAGGTGTTAAAATGTCAATATCAACCTCATCCCAGAAGCAAAGAAAATGGAAACCCACCATTCTGTGTGTCAAGACATCACAGAATGGGTTGTGTTGCAAGGGACCACAGTGGTTCATCTGCTCCAACCTCCCTGCCCAAGCAGGGCCGTCCTAGAGCACACTGCACAGGATTAGGTCTGGACAGTTGTTGAATATCTCCAATGAAAGAGACCTAACACCCTCTCTGTGCAATCTGTTCCAGTGCTCTGTCACCACACAGTAAAGAAGTTCTTCTCACGTCCAGGTAGAACCTCCTGTGCATCAGTTTCTGCCCATTGCCTCCAGTCCTATTGTTCAGCACCACCAGGAAGAGCCTGTTCCATCCTCTCGGGACTCTCCCTTTAGACATTTACACACATTGACAAGGCCCCCTTCCAGTCACATCGTCACTGCAATCCTCATTGTACTCATGGCAATGCAGTCAATGAACTTACATACATGACCATCCCTTGCCAGACTATGCAACAGCAAGCTGACTTCCCAGACTGCCAAATCATGGAATCACAGAATGGTTTGAGTTGGAAGAGAACTCAAAGATCACACAATTCCAACCCTCAAGCCACAGGAAGGAATGTCAATCACTAGATGAAGTTGCCCAGAGCCTCACCCAAACTGGCCTTGAACACCTCCAAGGATGGTATCCACATCCAAACAGCTTTCCTTGTTCGGAACTTCCTTAGTTTTGTAGGCTTACTCTCTTTACTACTAAATAAAGTACAACACTTCCCATTATAGAGCACCCTTCATCCTGAAAGGTTCTATGGACTCTGAACCCTCTCACAGAACAGTCAGAATTTTCAGGACTCAGTGGAACGAAAGGCAGCAAACTGCTGCAGCGTGCTCCACAGCTGGCTCTCATGTCATATTCTTGGCTAAGGACATAAAACCAAACTCCTACTCAAATCAAAGTGCTGCAAAACTGCCAATACATGTAGAGGTCTGACAGGACCTTAGCTTGAAATAACTCTTCCCCAGAAACTAAGGTACAGAGGATGTAGACTGCACCTGTTTCAGGGCACGTACCTTTCAAAACAAGAACAATTTGTGAGCTACCAGCCATGCTGTGATGCTCACAATCTGGATCACCTTGTATCACCCAACCACCACCTTCTGCTCTCTCCACAAGCCTACAGACACTTTTCTTACCCAGAGGCTGCTCTAGTTCATCTGTATTTGCCTCACACTTCAGATCTCTTCAGGGAATCTCTTGCCCCACCTGCACTAGAGCTCTGTGCATCTGACAGCACACATCTGATCTTCTGACTCCTTTCTCCTGCTCTTTCCTTACATTTCAGACCTGGCTGCCTTTCTGCTGGCCAGATGAATTATCCAGTTCTTTCTGGCTTCTGCCATGTTCATATACATCATAATTTGGTTATTGTAGAGGAAGAAACCCTTAAGAATTTTAAGAAGTAGGTTTCCTTCTTTCATCCTAGTAAAAGTGTGCATGCAGCACATGGGAAACCTCAGTAGCTGTGGAAACAGATGATGAAGCTTCTCTGCACCCTGGAACTGTGCAGTCTATCTCCACACCATCTCTTACTCCAACATACCCAGTGGAAGGACCACAAGCTCCAATTCTAACACCAAAGCACATCATGACAGCACCTTAACAAACCAGCCAATTCAAAACAATTTCTAGCCAAAACTAAGTTATTAATAGAAAACAGAAACACAGAAAAGGCAATATTTCATTCACACCTCATCCTAAAGATCACTAAATCAATTCTACACAGGCTAGTAAGATAGTTATTCCCTCAGCAACACAGAAAGAAGAAGTCCCATGGTAATGACATTTTGGGACTTGCAGGTTTTCCACTGCTACCATAAACCACAGCTTATGAACACATTCCAGCTGAGAAGTGCCACCACACCCAAAGAGCATGTGCAACTGTTTTATTGTATTTAATTTTACACAGAGAAGCATACACAGCATAGTAATTTAGGTACTAAAAGGGAATAACTTAAGTGTAGTGCAGAAGAGGAAGCCACAAACTGGATGTGTGTAGGACAGTACTTACTCAAAGCTGGGTTTATGTATCACTAAGTAATTTAGTCTGAAACAACCATTTGAGTACATGCTTGAGCTCATCATCCAGAGTCCAAATACTCTTGGTTGGCAGTTGTACCTAACCAATAAGAAAGTCTCAAGTCTTGATCTGCCACTATGAACCACTCTTCTGCAGCAATGAAAGCAAGGTGCAACAGTCACCATTCAGGCAGACGCTCCAGGGTTGAACCTTCAGGGCAAGTACTGCACACATTTCTAACAAAATTAGCCAGGATCCAGAAGAACTATCCTTGTCTGGAAATGTCTCACAGCACCAACAATATCTTTTGGTGGTGCTCCAGATAAGACTCAGTCAAACACCATAAATTCTTGCACAGATTTTACACAAGGTTGGGCCAACAAATACCAGTCCACCTACCCCAAACGCAAGGTGTTTATTTTGAAATGCTGCCAGCTGGGTTGGCTTTACCAGCACAGAAAGATAACTCCGTGAGAGTGAGCTATCAATACAACAGTGGCAGCAGTTTCTTTAACATCAACTCGAAACACACCCACAACCTTCAAGGAGAGTCACCTTCCAAGAAATCATACAATTCACTTGGCTATGGATAGCACAAACAGATAACATTGCTCAACTCCACCCAGGACATAAAACAGCATCAACCCTCTCAGAAACACAGTTCATAGTAACACCAGGCTTAAGTTACTACTTAAAAAATAGAAATAGAAAAGACCTTCAGTCAAAGAAAATCAAATAAAACTACCAGTTCACACAGGCCAAAATCTGTCCCCGACTCTGAGTAGCAGCACACTGGTATTCACAAACAGGTGAGGCTTCTTTGCCATTTGAACTCTTACCTTTACAACACTCGGCAGATTAGATTTGTCAGTAATTTAAATACCGGACACAGTACACTGCCATAGGCATTTTTTTCAGCCAGCAAACCACTCCACAGAGTACTGAAAGGCCTATTATGAAGGCCAATGGCTATCCTTTTCTTAAATGACCACATGAAAATCAGTGACTGTTCCACAATGGTTTGAAAGGGCCTTTTGTCTGAAGGAAAGGACAAGGAGTCACAAAGTATTGCAGATTCATTTGTAACTCATGGCTTTTGAAGAAACTCAAGAGCTTCAGTTAAAAGCAAACCAAGAAAAGAACAAGCTTTGAAAATGTTATGCCACAATCCTTTCCTACTATGTACATGCAGAGCATATTTTTAGTCACTTTTCTATTATAAAAAGATGGGCTGGCATTCTATGTTACTGTTGTTTTACAAGAGAAGCTTAAAACACTTGCAGAGTTTTGACTTTATTCCCAAATCCTAATTAGGGTCTGTAGCACTATTGTATAAACAGAAAATCATCAGGAGCTTTTTCTGGTACAACATCTAGTAAAAGTGTAATTGTACTGGGATAATAAGTGAAACCATTGTCACTGTTGCTTAATAATCACTTCAGTAATTGAGCAAATCTGGCATCGCCTATAAAGTATAAGATGGCCAATTCAAGAAGAAGACTTCTTTTATACTGAGAAACCACTATTAGACTCCATTTTTGAAGTCTGTTTCTGAAATCCCTAAAAAAAAAAAAAAAAAAAAAAAAGTTAATTACATCTGCCGGCAACTTCCCAGAAGGAAAAAATGTTTTACTTCTCTGCCTACCCCAATGACACTTCAGTTCCCAGATTTTACATGCAAAGGCACATTGAAAGTGAGACTAACGGGACACACACATGATTTCATTACAGTTTCTAAACAAGCTTTGCATGGACAAACTTGCAGCAGGAATGACAGGGGAAGCTAATAACCTAAAATAGATTTCTTCTAAGCCATACCCAGAACTAGGGAATTACTGCACTTCCATTCAAAAACAAGAGCTACAGCTGACACACTTGCCCTCTTTGACGTATGTCTTACCCACATACCATGAAACTAAATTGTCTAAAAGTGGCAGTTTTCATTCCCCAGCTCCTCGCCACATCCCAAAATTTATTTTCCTTGTGCTCCCTCAATGGCACCAAAACCAAACAATGCCTTTTGCACACACCATTGGTCAGGGTGCCAGTTACACTTAGCTCTTCTGACCACCTTATCAAATTACATCAGGCAAGGAGCTGGCCCTCAGCACGTTACAAAACTGCACAAGGGTAGGAAGCAGCCACGATGCCACTCCCATATATACATCGGAAGTAAAAGTCCTGCCATAACAAATACACCCCCAAGGTAACTACACACCCCCTCATCTCATGCTCTCCAAAACAAGAGCTTACCGTTCTGAGGACTGTAAAGAGACTCTTGGCAATGCAAAGCAGAAGCTAAACAATGCTGCACATCTGGAAGCTCAAGGTGCTCAGAAACCCAGAGGGCATAGAGGTGTGACGTGCAAAGCCCCCCTGTAAATCTCAGTGAAGTTCAGGATCCAAATTCTTTGATTTAATAATGATATGGAGCACTGCCTTCAAACAACTTTTAACAGGAGAAGGCGCCCAGTCTAAAATAAAAGTACTTCACTACGGTCTCCTTTTATACAAGAAGAAAACTGAGAAAGCTGGTGAAGCATCTGAGGAAGGAAGGCAGGAGGAAGAGAGAAACTGAAGCATTAGAACAGTGCAGAAAAACAGAGGAGAGTGTAACACTAGACAGGAGCCATATTTCTCCAATGTAATGTGGACAATAAAATCCTTAATATTAACTACAATTAACAGTTAACTGTTATTTTTCTTCCCTAGATCTTCATGCAAAGTCTCACTGCCCTTTGGTGTTCTGCTCCAAGTCATCACACAGCTTTACTTTTATCCTCCAGCGCACAGTGAAAAGTGGAGTTTGACCTTTCCTTTAGATTTGGTAAGCAGCACAGCAGATTGTTTTGAGAACATGACTGAGGTGGGGGTTTTTGTATTCTGCATGACTAACATTGCTAACAGTGTCTAAAGTCGTCTTAGGAGGTGGCCTCTGAAAACACACCAGGAAACACAGTCCCTCAGAATAACAGAGGCCATGTATGTGGGTAAAAATGTACACAAACGTAACAGTTTGGGGGAATTAATACCAAATATAGGCTGTCTACAACTACTGACAAGCACAGGTCTGGTACTTTCATGATTGCTAGAGAAAAACTTGAAGAAAATATAAAAGACATTGTAGGCCACTAGGAACTTTGTACTTGCTCTTAAAAACAGGCTTGAATCAATTTCAATTCCAGACAAGCATTTCCTTAAAATTTGGGAAGCAGCAGGAAGGTGTCCTGACATAGCCTTATTTCCGTTTCTTTGAGCAAGAAGGACTAGATAAAAATAACTGATGCACGTTCAGAACCAAACCTCTCTTAACACAGCAAGATGCTTGTGTTCAATTTTTAGGCTCATTACTGTATGTCAGACAAAAAAACCATTGTCAAGCACATTTCTTCTCAGGCATCAGCCTGGGCATAAAGACTGTGGAAATAGACCCTTCACTTAAGGATAACCCTGAGGACATTTTGAAGGGTACTTAGTTTAATTTATCTTAATCATAGCATTTTTTTATGCAGTAAATTTCCCAGAGTTGTGACCTTACCTCCTTACACAGTTCTACAGCACCTGACACAGTATAAGCCTTATCTTGATTAGTGTCTCATAACATTTAACAGATCCTGCTGTTCTCAAAGGGCCAAACTCCTTCCACTTCCCTAGCACAATTATTGGGAGAACACTCACAACCTAGCAGCAGTGTTCAGCTCCAGCAATTTGTGATGGCGCCTCACTAAATTCATCAACCTGTTCTGACCTGGAAATCATTCTGCATTTGCACGGTTTGACTGCTTTCACAGAAACAACCGTGGCAAGGGCACGGTGTCCTGTTCACAGCAGCTTGAAGACTCTAGTTAGTGGCATTCAACAGGTTGCCATCCGGGATTTCTTTCATGGACAGTACAAATACACTCCTGACATTCTACACACAGCAGCCTTTTCCACTTTCTGCGTAGAAAGTTTTTAGTTTACGTTCTCGAATCACCATGTTTTGGAAAATACAACTGTATCAAGAGCTCAAAGAAACAGAAGAAAAATGCCTCTTGCACACACTGGTAATTCAAATATAAAAGTTAACCAAAAAAAATTGCCACAGAAGACCATTAGTTGGCTTGAAGCACATTTTCAAGCTGAAATCAACCAAATCAATCCAGTGGAATGCAACCTGGAATGAAACTGATGGATTTTCTGTGGTGCCTCTTAGTTCTCCCAAAGAAAACAAATCTGGTAGTATAAGTGATTCACATCTCCAAGTGATGAGGCTGAGGGTGGGGAAGGAGCTTACACTATTAATTTACAGCTCAACAAAAGAGGCATTGCATTCTGACGGAGAATAAGAGAGTACTGCCAGCTGCCACTGCTTATCAATGAATTCCATACCTAATAATTTATTTTTAATGCATAGTAAAAAAAAACCAATAACGACTTAAAAAACCCAACAAACCCTAAACCAAACACAAAATCAGTAAAAAAACCCAACAAACCCTAAACCAAACACAAAATCAGTAAAAAAACCCAACAAACCCTATTATCTCGGCGGTCTTCTACTCTGGCAGAGATAAAAAAGAACGTCGAATGGGTGGATTTATGCCGAAAGAGCAGCTGAGGCACAGCAATCTCCGTGCCTACCTTGCGGTGTGGCAGCGCTCTCAGCCGTGCCGGAGCCCCCGGCGGCGGTTCGGGACCGAACGCTCCGCTGGCTCAGCGCACGGGCGGCTCCGCTCGGCGACACCCGGTTCCCCGGGCGCGCAGTTAATCATTTATGGCCGAGGCTGTTACCGAATAGCCTTGAACAGCCCAGCCCAGCCCCGCTTCGGCTCCGGAGGCGCCGAGGGCTGGCGGAGCGGCGGCTGTGTGGGGGGAGAGGCAGCGAGCGGCTCCCGGGCGCCGGCGGAGCGGGTCCCCGCGCACGCCACGCGGGGTCCAGGAAACGGGGCCGGCCTGGCTGCGGTCCCCGCGCCGCCAGGAGGGGCCCACCCGCAGCCGGGGCTCGGCGCCGGGACCCGCGGCGACAGAGCAGCGGGTGGGGCACCGCGGCAGCCGCACCCCTCCCTCCCCAGCACCCCTCAGCAGGAAACTCCCGGCGGCCCCCGCCGCCCCCCGCAGGTGCCGCTGAGCGGAGGCGGCGGCGGCTCCTTACCTG